>JACXSJ010000646.1:112375-200647 GCA_014851325.1 Pentalonia nigronervosa | reverse complement strand
TGGTACACGTGCGGTTCAAAAATAATTTATTAGTTTTTTCGTATTTAATTAACTTAACACCAAATAGTGTTCAATTACTTAAAACAATCTACTGAACCCGATTCATCTACAATTTATAAATATGGAGAAAATAAGAACGGTTGAGTAATAATTAGTTGTTTGTGCATGTGAGTGTCATTGGTATCAACCCATTGAGGATAGGTCGACAGCGGCAAGTGTTGATTTCAGAATATCATTATACCAACTATGTCCTCGAGCCATTCTGCGGCAGCGCTGGACATAAATCCGATACTATTTTAACGATATCGTGTTTCTCCGGAACTCATCACACCCAAATATTACTTCAACAAAGGATGACCAGAAATAATAATAATAAATACGACGAGCGTCCTGCAAGTTTATTATATTATTATGATACCTATTTGTATACCTACCTGCTCTAGACATGATATTGCCGTCCATGATGTCGTCAGAAAACAAAATAATCTTAAACAAGCCCCTAGGGATATAAATCTTTATTATCGTTGTTATTTTTTTCTTATTTGACATTATTTTTGCTGCTGGTCGTTCTTTGTAATTCGAGAATATTATTTTACTGCACAAGAAAATCAGATTGATCAATGATAGCAATTTTATTTTATAATTTTTTGGTTTTTAGTATACATATTATAACCGATATTATGATTGTATAATTATATTGTTAATTAAAGTTCCGAATTAACTAATGTGATTTAATAAATGATAGGTTTATCAATCGTGTACTTTTTGTCTAAGTACACAAATATTATTGCACGTGTACCAGACAAAAATAATTTTTAGTCAATTAATAAAGTCGAAAATTAACAAAAAGAACATGTGTAATATAAAATCAAATAAAAACCAAATGGCCCCTGAATTATTAAAAACGAATAGATAAAAATAAATATTTAGAAATCGGGAATTTTTTATAATGGTATATAAAATGAAAAAATATTTTTCTTATAGTTAAAGATTTGAAGCACATCAAAGTGTATACTTAATACTGCATTTAATATAAAATAAGTAAAAAAAAGTTTCAAACTTAAGAATTCCTATAAGGAGTTAAAATACATCGTTTACTCATATAGAAACATTTTTCAATCAAAAACCATTTAATATCATACAACAATGTTACAATATAAAAATCTAGTGCTTATACAAAATGTTTATTTTACATATTTTTGTATAACGTTAATTGTTATTTAATTGATAGATTATTCCTATTACCTATAAATTACAATATTTCATATTTAATTACCTATCTTATTTAAAATTCAGTGTGACGGTAAAATCAATAGATTTTTAAAAATATAATTAAGATATTTAAAATATAAAAATTAATTATAAGTTTGAACATTTTATAAGTTTAAAATTATTAAATATCGTCGAATCATGATTACCTACCTAGGTGTTTAAAATATATTATATGTGCAATATCCATAACTTAGAAATAATACAATAATTTTTTGATATTAATATATTAATATATTAATATGATAATATATTTTTTTATATCTACACGATCAAATAATAAACATTATGGACTCAAGTAATTTTTGTTACATACAAATATTATAAATTAAATCACTGTTGGACGGTGTCATACGTATTTTTCAACGGCCACATTTTATATAATATTTTAATATAAATGTGCATAAATAAAATCATCGTAGTTCAACAATTATATATAAGACTCTACTGGAAGTTTATGTTAAGTTTATTGGTTTGAAGGACATCATGTGCATTTTCAAACCTTGGCTGCTTCGCAAATAGTATTTTTTAACAGTTTTGAAAAGGTTCAAAGATAAAATTAAATACTCAACCGTAATGACGTTTACGGTTTACGGAGGGGAGAATCTATTCAATGTAGCAGTTCCACTGCAGCTGGTAATGAAACTATATTATACTATATGGTTATATTATAAAACAGTATATATACATTTATATATTTACCTTATAAGTATAGTTTTAAAAAAATGTTATTTAAAGATAATCCACTTTTTATTAAACATGACAATAGCCAACACAATAAATTTATATTTTGTGTTTATTCCGGGAATAATAATTAATGCAGACATTTAGTTTGAAAAATGTATATTTAATATAGTAATTACTTCTTAATTCATTGTATAAACTATCGATCGATTATAGATAGTTGAGCGGTTTTTTTTTTCAAAAGTAAAACGATTGCGAATGTAATTTATTAAAATATCAACCGGTACCTAGGTGGTAGTTGAAAGTATTTATTACATTTGTATGCATGACCCGCACGCATAACGTTGATAGTTTGGTAGGTCATTTTCACTGCTATATTGCAATGGTAAACATTAAGTAAACATTTGTCACTCCTTAAGAAAGCAAACAACCGCCAACAAAACGCGATGTTTACAAACGATGAATTATGTTTATCCTTCAATTTTTTTGTTAAAATTTTAATCTTACATTTAAAAACTACTATTTATTTTAAACTCGTTTGCAGAAAAAAATTAATATTTATCGTACATACTTATTTGAAGTATGACGTACTTGTAAAATTAAACAACGGATGTTAGGATGTATTAAATATACGTAATTAAGTGTATTTGCTATACTATCGGAGTATGTAGCGTTATAAAGAATTTATAGGTATCCACATTTAAAAACGATAATGAAAAAACGATTTTTGTTAATTTATTTTATTATTTTGATTTATATAATTTGATCAACAGTTTTACATATTGGCATATAACGTAATATTATATAATATTATATAGTGTGTCTTAAAAACATACACATTATAATTTTTTTTGTTATGTATGTTATAAATAAAAAAACTCGAACAACTTTTAAATGGGTAGGTACCTGGTAATTTAATATCAGGTTTAATATATTATATTTATTCATGCAACATATGTATATAATTTAATGTAGATGTACTGAAGTTCTTAATTTATTGATTATTAATAATGTTTCATTATTCTGAAAATATCTGAATGGACTTACACGTATTATTAAAGATCATATTTTATTAAGAGGATATTATACACCGGCGTGCGTTGTCTCAGCTGTCTTACAAATGCATAACATGGTAAATTGTACACTCTAAACAACCCATTTAAAACTGTTTATTTAATTATGATTAGAATGAACTGACTTATTATCAAATTTAAAAATATGATTACGATCCAGTGAATTTCAAATTTTTTTTTTTATCTTTTAATTTTAAAGCTAGTTATGAGCAATATAAAATGTACAAATAATTTAGCATCCTCTTAATATTTTAATAAATTTAGACAGGTATGTTGTATTTATTGAATAAACTATACTATTAGTTAGGTTTAATGAAATTAGTCTTAGAATAAGTGTAATATTTAAAATGTGGTGGAATAATAGATTAAGTAAAAATAACGAGAACAATTACTTGCACTTCATTGTAATAAAAGTTCATTATTTGAAAGTTCATAAAGTATAGGTAATTATCAGTATTTCAATGTATGCAGAAATGATTTGACTTAAATGGTTATAAATTCATATATTTATTTTGTTATAAGGTACACTATAGAATGTAAATCCTTTTATATAGTATAAAATAGTAGGTGCCTATAATTGATATTATTTATGATCTTATACAATTTTTTCTAAACGATATTTCTACCAAACGATATCTTTAAAAAAGTAAGACTTTTTGAGTAATATATTAACACTAACTAAAAATACATAATATTATTATATAAACGTGTCAATAATCTTAATAAAAACTATATAAATAACTATGAATATGTATAATATATTACTATGAAATAATGTTAGGGCATTTTATACAAATGTCAGCTTTTTTTGGTATTTGGTAGTATGAATTATAATATCACTCTACCACAAACTTCGAGACATAATATACCTATAACCTATAGCTACTCTGTACTCATTATAATAATTAATGTAAACCTTATCTCGGTTATTAGATGACTCACTGCTGCGAGCTTTTACAATCATTTTCTTTCATTAATTGACAAGAATTTAAGAAAATAACTCTAAAAATGCGAAGCTTAATTTTTTTTTTATATATATTCCTGGTTTAATTATAAACTTTTAAACAGATTTCAGAAATAATAAATGAATACCAATATAATGATCTGAATCGAGGATGCGTCGCTGTTCGTTCACAGTTGTAAACTGTTCAGTATAAAATATGATATAAAAAAAGGAGTTTATAAAGAATATGCGTTTATGCTTTACTAAAAAATCGTAAACAATTTGTCGGCTATTTCATCGCTTACAACTAAATCGTCCCCGTGAAATGAAAAAAAAATTTTTTTTTATTTGATGGTTTTACCAAACAAATAGCTTATTTATTATATTATATATATTAATTTTGAAAAAAGTTCGAAAGAACAACTTCGTTCTAACGGAAAAGTTGATAAATAAAAATAAAAATTTAGTATTCTCAGGGATGTCAGTTTGGTTTCAAAAGGACAAATCGTTTGATAACCGAGGCAATCGTGAGCTTAGCTATTCACAAAAAAAAAAAAACAAACGGATTCAAAAGCCCCTTTTCAACCCTAACATAACGTCTTCATGTGGTGGCTGGTTGGTGTACTACACGTATATGAAGTATGGTACGCAGGCCGCTGTACGTGCAAAAATTCAAAAATAAGGTGGGGAACTATATTACATACATATTTTGTTCGCTAATAAGTTCACAGCCATATTTCAAGAACAGTGTTTAACCTAAATTATCAAATTGGCGAAAAATATATACAAGTCATTGCGTACTGGAAAAATAAAATAATTAACTTTCGGTAAATACCTACTGCGGGAGGAAACCCGATTGATGTCGAAGGTTTATTTAGCCACGAAAAATTCAACCTCAGATTTGAATTGTGTAAAAAAAAAAAAAATGACTTGTATTTTACTAAACGCGTGACACTAATATTTTTTCTATGAAACGCAACCTGAAATTTAACGACGAGTCGAGTCCCGCGCGCAGCCCTTAATAAACGACAACGGTAATATTGCGTTCAACACAGCCGTCTTACACACGCGTAATAATTGCACAACGCGCACAGATGAAATAGTAATAATAATAATAATAATAATAATAATAATAATTATAGTATTATAATATCACATTTATTGAACAGGGCCTGCGATGGCATTCCTCGCGGTATTGCGGCCGTTTCCTTGTGGGAATTTCCGCGGCGGCGGCGGCGGCGGCGGCGGCCAAATTACAATCGAACGTTATACTATTAATAATAATCATAATGCACGCGGACCGACCGAATGGCGTCACGTACGACAACGGCGGCGTGTATCCTCGTAAGCCGCGGACGCCGCCGCGCGATCGTTCCCCGCCGTTCGCCGGTCGCCGCTTCACTCCTCTCGTCCGGCAGGTATATTATAATATTATACACTCGTACGACTCCTCTGCCGCGCGAACGAGGTTTCGGGCGAGTGGAGGGGAGAGGTCCTCCGCTCGGGAATCGAGTAGACACGGTAGTGATCTTCTCGCCAGAGTGTGTCTATACATATATATATATATCATTATAATATGTGTGAGCGTGCATATCGTATATATATATATATATATATATAATATTACAATATCGTGTGCTATGTGGTGCATAATACGTAGGTTGTAGGTGTACAGTGAAAACCGTAGGTACCTGCCTACATACAACGACGACGAATAATAATAATAATACAATAATATACAGCAATCGTAATAATGACGATAATAATAATACGCAATTATTACTGATACGCACGGAATAATGATCAACACCGCTGCTGCGGTTGCCAATATATGCGTATATATATACATTACAATACACTATATAATATTATACGCGCGTTATACTTGTGCATGTAGGACATCCGGACTTACACTCGCACGCACAATCATATATCGCATCTGCCTTATACAATATTATGTATAACTATGCCGCCGTGTCTCGCGTAAAATATGATATAAATTATATTATTATTGGGTTATTTGTGTAATGATAGAGACGAGACACGTCGAACGCGGTTTTTTAGTGCGTGTGCGTGTGAAGGCGTGTGTGTGTGTGTGTGTTGGTGTGCGTGTGCGTGTCGGCACTATGCCGATGGGCTCGTGCGTTTTTTTTTAATTAAATCAAAACACGTTAAGACCCATATAATAGGAGGATAACACTTCCGCGGCGGTCGAGGCATCCGCCGCCGTACGCGTAATTAACCGCGTGGTAACCAGTAATCAGAGAGGTGATGGTGAGAGAAAGAGAGTGAGAGAGAGAGAGGAGATGAGTAAGGAAGAGAATGAGCAAGAGAGAGAGTGACAGAGCTCCGCTGTACCACCTACACTCTTGTGATATGATAATATACAGAGCGATTCAAAGTTTAGATTACAGCCATTTTATTCCATAAGTAATAAAAATAGAGAAAAATGCATGATATGAAAGTGTTTTGATTTAGAAACATCCACAATGATTTGTACATTTTATAATTTTTACAATGTATTAGGAGAATTTTAGGGGTCAACTTTAGAAACTCAAATGGGAACCTTTATATTTTTTCGCAAACATAATATGAAGACATTTTTAAATACATTTTTTCGTTTGAACAATATTAATACAAAACTCTACGCTTGAGAGATATTAAAAATGTTTAAACATTTCTAAAGTTGACAGCTCAAAATTCCTTCTAAAATATTCTAAGAAATTCTAAAATGTACAAATCATTTTTGATGTTTCTAAATCAAAAAACTTTTGTATTATACATTTTTCTGTATTTTGAATATTTATATAATAAAACGGCTGTAACATACATTTTGAAACATCCTGTAAACTATACGGTGCACATATACGCCGCCTAATATTAAGTGTATATGACGACGTGCGCTGCCCGAACGCAATGAACAATTCACTGGGAACGTACAACAAGAGATCATAGATATAATTATTTTATACGTGTGAGTGCATTATATACACCTCTGAGTATCACGTCAAAGATTTGAATAACCTAAAACTTTGGCGTAGAGTTTAGTGGCGTAAATTGAGTGAGGTAGATACTCCACCATGGTATAGACAAAAAAGTAGAGCATTTCGATTAGGACCTGTCTGGGCATAAGAGACATATCACTGGTGGAGGGTGACATTGAATACTCGATTATATATGTCAGTACGCCACTGTTGAATCCGTTAAAGTTTCTATAGTTTCATCACTGCGTTGAATAATACGGCAAGAATTGTGGCATTTTACGTATTATTATTATAATAATAACGTCTTTGACAAGAACGGAAAATGTTACGTTTAGTTTAGGTTCACAGTTACGTCGTCTGTCTTCTCGTGTCCAAAAGTTGAACTCTGGAATTACCCTGATAAACCATGATGATTACCTAGTGAACGTCAGAATATACGATAAAAAGCACAGGACACGGTAGTATAGCTGTGAACCCAGCATTAAAATTTATAAGCTAGATGTTTAAATAAACACATATTATAAATAATAATTATATTATAAGTGGCTTTTATCTTACTTTGATGATCTGTACTTATTTGAGTATAAATGCATGATTGTAATATGAACGCATCTTTGAAACTATTTTTTTTCCATTTATTACATTAGCCGTAACTCTGTATAAAGATATCAGTACCTATATTATACACCTGGGCTATTTATGATATATAATAATAATCAAAGGAATAAATGCACTTTACCGGGCCTTCTTGCGATTTTTATTTTTTTTGTTTTAACAACTTCGTTTTTTATGCTTAATATGTTGGTATAAAAATCATTTTTTGGAAGCTATTATTTTAAAAACATTATAGCTGTTTAAAATTTGCGATTATATTATAAACAATACGTATTGGCGTATATGTACACGAGGCGCTCAATGCATAACACAGCTGTGAACTATGTTAGTGATTGGCACTCTAAATTTTCGCTTTAACTTATCCAATAGGGTGAAAGTTAAAGTATAACAAGTAGTCCGCTCCTTACGCCTACCGGCTCTGGTCACTACAATAGCTATGTTTTAATTAGATATTTAGGTTATTATTTTATTTTCACAGATAATTTGTAATAAATGTACGTTGACACCACTTTGGGGTTTTTCGGACTAAGTGTCGGCACCATCACGATGGACATAATATAACTCGAGAAGTGTAACTCACAACAAAATAATAATTATTGTTCGACTGTAGTTCAAACTTACATGTAGACACGCCGTGTTCGGGACTTTGAGTATTTCTAACAAAGGCTTATCTTGACATTTCTGTGAAGGGGAAATTAAGTTTAAACAGATACAATAAAATAATTATTATTGTTATTGTTCTTTACTAAGACTATATGGTTTTTGGTAAAATACGTTTGTTATTTTAGTCTAGATTATTAAAATAACAAATATTGTGTCGAGTCAAAAATCGAGTTGTTAAAAAGTTACGTTTTTGAAATATCGGAAGTTAAAAAAAAAAATACAGTGTAACAGCCTATTTAATCATGTTTTATTATGTTTCGTATTTTGAAAGAAAAACATACTAAAAGTAGTGGATTAAGTATAAATTTGCCATTTTTTTTTTCAATCGGCCGTAGTTTTATTTAAGTATCTATAATACCTACACAACGAACATAGTATTATAAATCACTCGTCGGAGCATCGCGTGCGTAAATATTGACGATTATTGATAGTCCGCCGTGGATGCGCATCATAACGCGGTTCACAGAGTATGCATACAACCATAATACTGCCTACAGTGTCTGTATAAAATAATATCGTCGTAGTGCACAGCGGAAAAAAAGGAAGAGCGTGAATAATCTAAGGCGTTTATCATTTCGAATATAGCAGTTTGTTTGACATTATTCACGCATTTTTAGACGTATAGGTACCTAGTCGAACGGAAACGCGGAAGCGCAGCCGTTAGGGGAGCAACCGATTGACATTATTGGAGTTAATCATTATTACCTATAACGCACAGTGCACCATAAAATACCACGGTGAACTCCTCCCATACACAATACATGCATACGTGCTATGACGTGTATTTCGAATGCCACATAATAGTATTATAAGCATGTATTATACTGCTATTATACAGCTTTCGCGATTATACCGTACAGAAGGAAGGTTTTTACGTTTCCGCCGCGAGTAATTTATTTTGTTATGCAGTTATGGGTACGTTAACGAGGCTGATTGCATTGGGATTTCTATTTATTGACGATTGGAAAGCAATTCCGTAGCCTTTAATAACATTATACATGCCCCCTCGATAGGAATTAATCTAGTAACGATCAGCGTGACGCTCGATTGGGAATTGACCCGGAAAGGTCAGTCATCTTGGACCAACGCTTACACATCACAATGATTGCTTTATATATAAGCATGCGCCAAAACGCGTAGGTATACAAACCGTTTGTGTGCGCGGTGCATCCGCCTTAAAATATAACTTAACGTTTAACGATTTATAACTCTACGAGCTCGCACGGTTTTCGTTTTTCGCCGCTATAAAACTATATAGGTATATTATAATCTACACAGGGTGTCTCGTCGCCACGTTTGATATTTATCTGCGTCCATGCATACACGCTTTTTTTTCTGTATTAATATAAATATTTATGTTTCTGTATTATACAACACGATAATGGATAATTATATTACCTCACCGTTAAGAGCGCCATAATTATTGCGGTTGATACTTATATTTTTGTTTTAGTTCTTGACGGCCAACTTATGGACTCTGGAGCTCTGTAGTAGATTTATGAAAGCATTTTAAAAGGATGAAACGTTGAATTATTAATTTTCGTTATAACCATTCAAATATCATAGTTTGGGTTTTAAGTTTTTGGCAAGGAACGACCGCCGGTAGATGAAGTATATATAGGTAGTAGGCAGACCTGTATAACAAAACAAGAACATGTGGGTACGTATTTACAAATAAAAAAACAGTGGTGAACCACACGTTTAGAGTTTTGGACGATCAAACCGTATCGTATAGAGTTGCGATGGTTGCACGCGGGTGTGTGTGTGTGTGTGTGTGTGTGTGTGTGTGTGTTTGTTTAAGTATATTTCTAAAGTAACATGTTAACAATGACATTACTGTCATCAGTGTTTAATGTTGAATAATACTTATTCCACTTGATGTACTAATAATTGCTTTGTGCAGCGTTACACAGAATAATATACAATATAATATTATTATGTGCAGTAGCGTCTGATGTGTATGATGAGCGATGATGCAGCTATAAAATACACATGTTTGGAGTGCGATGCCATTCGAATGAATAGATATGCATGTTTGATGTGTGAAAGATTAATGGTTCGAATGTTATATTAATATCGTAATCGGTGTATTAAAATATTATTATATACGTATATTATATCTATTATTAATGCATCGTGAACGTGTACGGACGGCGTCGTTCGGTTACCATACACCTATTATAAGTATAATACTATATATTATATTATTACATTACGTTATACTCATACCATTATAATACCAACGACTTTATGTCAAATCGTGTTCGAAAATGCAATAATATCATCGTTTATGGGGTGGGCGGGGATGGCGATATCGGTGCGAGGGAGAAATCATCAACGAACGAAATGGAGACATATTATAATATATCAATACAACGCGTTATATTGTCGCAATAATATATTTTACGATACCTATGCTATATACTTAAAATATATTTATATACTACCTAACGTATCCACACTGACTAACTGATCAACGTAGAATCTAAACTCTGATATCTAGAGACTTGAAATGTTGACAGTGCCTTCACAACACCATGTAATGGTGCATCACTAAAAGACTTTCCAAAATTTGCATTTAAAGAGGTGCTCACAGAAGAATTTTAAAATTCAAATTGATTTTATGATTGGATATAATTTTAACCTGTATTTTTTGCTATTCTAATGCATGCATTCAACATTTAACTTATCGAAAAATTTCTCCTCTGGCCAATAAATGTATTAGTTACGGTCTAACTAACATGACGTGGTTTTTGTCATTGTTGCCAATTATTTATTAGTTTATTCAAATAAACTTACTTGTTTTTTACTGTTCGTATTGAGTCAGTTATAGCATAATGCCATATTATGTGTATTTGTTACAGTGATTTTATATAACATTATATAACTTGTATAAAACATATGCAAATATGTAGTAAATCATTCGTCCTAATGGCCACTATTGCTGAATGTTATTTTAAATAAAATTTAAAAAAATATTGTTGTCATGTGGGTGATGCGCTTAAAAACGTTTCAATTTTGTCCACACAGTATGCATAATAGAGCCTAGAAGTTTTTACAACTTCCGTGTACATCACGGCTGTGTTGGGTCGTTTCAAACATTTTTTAACGATAGAATTACAATATTCAATTTATAAGAATTTTTGATTTTTTTACATACATAGTTATATAGGTGATACCGGTTTTCGTAGGCTGACAGTTCAAAACATTTTTAATAATGTATACCGTATAGGTATATATTGTATGTTTTAAATTTTTTTATTTCTTTCCGTTTTAGTTCTCAGACGTTTGTATCCGTCAGCCATTTATAGATGATTATTTTACCATCCATCCGTTTATTTCTATCACGCTATTGTTCTACAGTATTATTATATTATATACATTGTAGGTTGGTACGCGCAATTGATTATTGTTTTCCATCATTCCTGTTGCAGTGTTCATATACAATTTAGAAGACGGACGAAATACTTAGAATAGGTCACGGTGTCTCGTACATTTTATTATATACCACGGTCATATGCATCTGGGAATTATCTGAATATCAATGTGTTTATTTTTTTTAATTTTTAATTGATCATTGCAAATACTATCATAATATTACTGAATATTACTATACGGATTAATATAGTATACAATAGCTGTGTTACCAGGATAAAAATGAAACCAAGATGGGTGTAACTCACCTGCGACGGATAAGTAACTTTTTTTTCTTACGTGAAACCAATATTACAAACAGAGAAAAACAAATACGTGGATATGGTTTTAATATTATTAATAGCGGATAAGCCACACTTAAATAACCCTTAATTATCATCATAATAGCTGTTACCCCTGGATTTTTTTTTTTTTAATATACTCTTGTATAACCTATTTGGCATTCCACAAAATACATGTGCAAAATTCGGGTAAAAATTGTGGATTTGCATATGTGTTTATAAAATATTTTTTTTTATTATTATAAAAAATTTCTGACAAGATTATCTAACATATTGATAACATTTTTTTTCTTAACAGATTAACTATTGATAATGCAAAAATGTATACAAATTATTTACAACAAATTATATGAATTTAGATCGATAAATATATAAACTGTACAAGAGGATAGAATAATAGTATAAAAATTATATAGTAATTATATATTAAATTTGTTATTGGTGTTGAGATAGCGCATTATGTGGACGTCCACGCTTGAGCCACCGGAGAATATAGGCTTGTTACCGAGTTTAAAGTATTTCGCGCTTTTTGCATTGTTTAGTTCGCCAAAAAATTGATAGTGAGATCTTGTATGTAGGCTTTAATTGTTGGGAGTTTGAAGTCTGTGTGAAAGGCTTCGTTTCTGACGAACCAATGTGTATTGGATATTGTACGTAGTATTTTTGATTGGAAGGCTTGAATTTTTTTTTTTATGTGAGTTTTGGCATAACCCGAATGTATTTACTATAATCTGTTGTTTTCGTTTTTCTTCAGTAAAAATATTCTTAATTGTTTTTTGTTAAAATTGATTGAGATATTTTTTAGTATACAAACCTTAACCCACATATATATTTTGGTTCTTATATTAAATAGCTGTTACTCAATCATACATTTAAATAGAATAGCTTTATTAGCCTAAATGACAAAATATAATAGTATAATACAATATAAAAAATTATATCCAATCATAATTGCTATTTTATAATCTGTGACTGATGACAACCATATACATATGTTATAAACAAAAAAATATT
The DNA here is from genome assembly GCA_014851325.1 of Pentalonia nigronervosa. Taxonomy (NCBI): domain Eukaryota; kingdom Metazoa; phylum Arthropoda; class Insecta; order Hemiptera; family Aphididae; genus Pentalonia; species Pentalonia nigronervosa. The sequence continues at coordinate 187,686 of JACXSJ010000646.1, read as the reverse complement.
CGTGAGCAGAAACAAAATGCATATGTGATTCAAACTATAGCGACTTATAGGTATTGAAATAGGTGAAGCAGAAATACCCTTCTAGAATATCAAGAAATCTATTGATATAACTTCTATTGAAAACGGTACTGTAGATTTTGAGTCTATAGTGGACAAAGAGAGAAAAAATTATTTTTGTATAATATATTATATATAATTTATTTTCGTATTTTAATATTTTATGGTTCATCTAAAAAAGTTATTTTTGTTTAAGAACTTAACACGTAATAATAATTAATTACTTTTGAATGTTATTTTTATTTTTATAATTTTTTTAAAGCATTTGGTTATTTAATAACTAGTTAATTAACACAAAACAATCGATATTTCATGACTGAAGTAGCGTGTTAAAGTTATTACTTCGGTGCTCAGTTAATTACAGCATTCACTATATGCATGTAAATGTACATATTAATATAGTGTGTACGGTGTATACATCATACACCCTCGACTGACATGAATTTTGAATAAGAACTAGGTACGTCATATATTCACGAACAATATTTTTGAGGCGAAATGATTTGCTTACTCGATTTGTGTTTACTAATTTTTAATATGTATCACCTAATTATTATATTTTATCAATCAGAATTTAATTGATTTATAGATATCGCTACATGGCTATAATTTTATTCATGTTTTTTATTGAATATAATTTGTAGTTGATGGTTGGACTTTTTTCCTGGTGTATATTATTTAAAACAATTTTATCGAGTTTTTGAAAGTTGTTAGAAGTACATTATTTATAAGGCAACCAGCTTAATTTGAATTTAAATGAATAGGATCGTCGTAAGATTAAACTTTTCCTTTTCTAAGATCGCTTTTTGAGCAGTTATAAGATTATTAAAAAAGATGAAATTGTTTTTAATACTCTTGTTTGTACACTATAATGAATAAAATACTAAGTTTCATTATCAGACAGCTTCAATATTTGACTCTTAATCTGTTTAAAACATTTTTAGAAAAAAAAATAATTTTCGAAGTTACGTTGTATTGTACTTAAAACATAATAAATGTAATTATTATTTAATTTCCTGACACAATAGGTAATGTACATATACTCCTATATGTTAGCTGGCTAGTTTGTAATTGTAGTACTGGGGTAGATTAAAATGTAAAAATAAAGAAACAATTGTTTAGAAAATTAACTATTTTTGGTTTGTTGTTGTTTCTGTGTTAATTGTCTATAGTTATAAATATGGCTAAATAGTTTATCGCAAACATTTATTCTATATAATATTTTTGAAAAGTTAAAATTCTTATGTTTGTGTAAAAGAACTACAACAATTAAATGTTCAATACCTATCTTATAATATGAGCATTACCAATATAATTACAATAAAAAAAAAAAATCTAATGAGCATTTTAAACCCAAAACTGTTAACACAATATACTTGTGAAAATGCAGAAAACGCACTAAATACAATTAATTTTATGTAATAATATAATTTCTGGTTTTAATCTCCAACCATACATTATTCGTGAGTAATGGTTGTAGAGCAGTGTATTTTATTACACACAGTTTCGCACAAAGACTTAATTTATTATTTGAAAAAAATATGAACCGTAGTTTGAAAAATTACTTTTTATATATGTTTTATACTACTTTTTGAGAATACAATACAGAATATACAATATAATATAATTTATTAAATACACAATTTCACATTTTTACGTATACAATTTCCAAAACGAATTGTGTTTCTATATTATTATTAAATATATATATATATATATATATATATTTATTATTAACTTTTTCAGAAATCACACTGAATATACCTAATAATTAATAGTTTTACGCGGGATATTTTGGCATGGAATATTTTGTAGTGGATATTTTGGTCATGGGATATCTTGTCGGGGATATTTGAACAAGTCACCGATGACGCGGTATGCGACCGGCGACAATGTACTGGGACCCGTGTATGAAGCGAGACGACCTAATTGGATCGTACTGATCACATACGACATTTTCCCGTGCTTCGACCAACCGATACAATCGGTGAACGTAGGGCGGAGGTATGTCTTTGATGTCGTCGGTGGGACGTGCGAGTAATAAAGGGTTTATTTACCTAACCGTTCATTTATTTGTAAATTATTACATTTTTTCACCGTAACTATAACATAGGTTGCTAGTTGTAGTGGCTACAGGTATACGCCTTGAGCATAACATAATATTATAATACGTATATATTATATTATGTATAGAGTATACATAAGTAGGATGTCGAACGTTGCAGTTCGTGACCTTTTTGTGAAGTATGCATATACGGTTATTATTATTTCAAGGAATATTGAATAGTTATTTGATTGTTGTGTGATAATAGTATACCAATTCAATTTAAAATTTTACGTTTACCCTGCCCAATATATATTTAATACATTATATTACACACTATACAGGGTGATCCATTTAACGTAATAAGGATATTTCCCTATAATTAGTCGTTGTAGATAAGTAAATACCTGTGAACGGGAATAATAGTAGTGAACAGTGGTTCGATTATTAGAACAATAAATATTTATTATAGGTACATACTATGGTTATCTTTTAACCTAGACGAATGTACAGATGTTTAACTACTGATCTTTATAAACGAAAAATACTAAATCACCTCTAAAAAACACCCAATTTTGAGAAATTATATCTCACTAACGAAATATTCAAAAATTAAAATTCTAATATAATAATTCATAAAAAAAATAAATAGTTTTATAAGTATTTGAAATTTTATACATAGGTTGCCATTTAAAAATTAAAAGTTGATCCTGGTTTCACCTAAAAAAAAGTGTTAATATAAAAAAAGAATATAAAAATGTTGAAATATTATGGAATTTTGATATTTCAAAAAGAAAAATTTGAAAAATGTTTATTACCTTTCGAAATATTTAGTATCTTACGTTAAAAGCATCACCCTGTATATACACCACTATATTTTTTTCACGATTTCTTGTATTATCATTGAGCTATAATATGTATAATTAAGATATAATCAATACACATATACATTTGAATTAAACATTTATATGCAGCGATCGACTGCAGTGTTTACAGTAAACCACCCTCAACATAATTTTTCGGAAAATCGTGACATTAGTTACTATTATTTCACTGTTCATACGTCGGGTGACATATTTTTCTCGTCAGTCTTTAAGCTCAAATTTTTCAATGAGTATACACAAAAACAGCTTTTGTTGTTATTATTTTTTATGCATACAGGTTGCAAAACGCTATGAGCGTGTCTTTTCCATTTCCACTCCTCAATGACTCCATAGTTCATACGCAAAACCATCGTGTTCCTAATAAAGTATAATACAAAATCTCAATCCGCATACAGGAAATGCGCAATCGTATGGAAATATAGGAATGTTTATAAACAGTCAATTAACCAGAAAAAAACATTTTTACCTTAAAAACATTGTCTTCTTATCAGAACAAAATCTATTAATTCCACCTAGTTAAAGAATTATTATTCGATGTAATTATGGTTAAATGATGACTTATGAATAAATACTTACTGGAAAACGTTTCAGAAAGAAGATCGCTATGGAAAAATATCAAACGTATAGGGAATGTATATATACTCAGGCACGGGGATGTGGCAGGATTAAAATGTAAAGAAATATGGGTGGAAAAATGGCAGTAAAAGACGTTTGAAATATACAATGTATACTCGACAAATAATAGAAATATAAAATACCGGATACGTATGGTTCGTATCAATAAATAAAGATAAATAGATGGGATATTAACGAGAGCAAAAGAAAGAAAAATCAAGTAAACGAGTAGCCAGAATTATTCTTACGAGTTTCTAAAGTTAGTCGGTTTGGCCGTGTTAGGTTAGAGCATGCAGATGAGGAGTATAAATAAATGGATTTCTAGGAATTTCTCGAATTCTCGTTTGACTCGTATACCGACGTGAAGTAATTATAGGTTAAACACCTATCGGTTAAAATAACCACTCGATCATTGGTCAGTGAACATACACTCGCGCATATAGTAAAATATAATATGGTGTCTCCGGAGGGTTTTTGAAGTTTTCGATGTGGTTTTGCGCTGTCGGGGATGACGTGTAAATGAGGAGGACGTTTTCGCGGACTTGTTTGATCCATCGTCTACGTGTACAATTTCCCGTAAAATATATTATAATAAAGCGTACGATGCATCCCCGGCGCCGCACCAGCCGCGAAGTAACGCCGCCGGATTTCGAACGGGGAGGGAAAAAGCGAATCGCCGACGACAGTAACAATAATAATTACATGGTATAAACCAACGACACGGTATAAGGTATGATAATATAAATAACATACATAGGTATTAAGGGCCTGTGCGATATACGCGTATTGAATTATTATGCATACTGTGTATTATATTATAGTGTTAACGTTTTTAACGGCATTAACCGCGTGCTACGTGTACTTTAATATAGGCACACAACGCGCTAACCTGCATGCATATAATTACAATGTTTTTTTTTTTTTTTTTAACGTATACACGCGTGCACGGCGAACGGACAGTGACAAGAGCCCGAGCCAAGGCGGCGGACTTATAGTATATAATACGCTATAATATATGGACTGCACACGCGGGTGCTCGATAGCAATAATAATAATAAAAAAAAAACACTATTTATTCCTTACGGGTATACCTACACAATATTGTATTATTACGTACAGTCTTTTTTACTCGTACACACACACACACACACGCACACACACATATATATATATATATATATATATAATAGATACGACGTTCTGCCCCTCGTACGGCGTTTCGTGTATGAAATACGTACAAAAGTCGACATATACGTTTATAGCATATATAATATTTATATATATATGATAATGTATAGGTGCCCACCTATATAATATTGTGTGTGTACACGGGTAGTCCACACACGCACGCTCGTACGCACGCAAATGCATTATTTAATATCGTGTTCTGCAATATAATATACGTCGTATAATAATAATAATAATAATAATAACACATACATACACTCGCTGCAGTGTATATAATGTGATATTGTATACGATGATGATAATAATAATCATAATAATAAGCGGCCGAGCGGTGTAACGACGACGCATATAATAATATAATATATAGCTGGGGCGCGCGTACCTATACGAGCGGAGCGGACGACGGACGTTGACATGTCGTGACGATCGCCGCCGCCGCGGACCACCCAGCGTATATTAATTAAGGTCCGGCAAAAACGACCGGTGGTGGTATATGTGCGCCGACCTATATAATATGTAAAGGTACCTATAAAATATAATATATATATATATTTGTTTATAATATTATATATACGTACGTACTATTTATACTGCACGCAGCTGAGTTGCGTAAACGTGGTCACTTTTCCTTCTTTCTTTTTTAGATTCTGAACGGAGCGAAATTAATGTACTTATTGGTTTCACGTCGATGTGTTTTGTACCCGAAGACGCCTTTTTAATAGAAAAAATGCTCCGATCATCGATTTCCGCGACATAGGAAGGATTCTGGTATAGCTAATTGAATCTAGTTTGCGGTACTCTGGGATCGACGTAAAAAAAATCCGTATAAATGAAAAGAAGTTATGCATGTTTTCAATTTAAAATTTCGACTTGACCACCACGATTATCAAAACGAGATTTCTATAATACAACATATTTTATCAAATACTATTAATGTAAAAATTATATATTTGCGAATAATATGATATTATACCTATGCAATATGCGATTTCTTTTTAATTGGCACCTAACTATATAAATATAAAATTAATTAATTGCGGACAGACAGATTTGGTTCAGAATCAATGTATTGAATGATGATTTAACATTGAATTAAATTTAACACATCATCCATTACAGTGCCCTATTCAATCACGAGGCACACTAAACACCTATTATACAATTGTACAGAAAAAGGGCTATAAAACTAATTCGATATAACTAACCCGATTATTTTTATAATTTTATTTTATTTTTTTTTTATTATATATTGTTATTATTTGTATAATATTATTGTTTAGTATCCCAACGACGGCAGAAAAATTGTGTGTACGTAATCATTTATAGAGCTATTTTTACGTAAACATTTTTTTTCTAAGCAGCACATTTTTTAAACTTTTAGTACACATTGGTATTTTTGTACTACACACTACAAAAAAGGGTATTAAAAAAAATAAGTATAATTGATATATATATATAACAATATGTTTATCATTATTATTTGTATTACGAGTGATGCGATACGGTGCATTTATACCTGTATCATTAAAATATAATAACAAACACCCATTTTATTATATTATATATAACATAGAACCACACAACAATAAATAGATTATGTGTTATGCTAAATACTTACGGAAATTGTATGCGGCTATAACATCGACCCATTTATTTTATAAATATTATATTATATAACATCCATGCTACATTTTAATATAGGTATACTAAACGAATCAAATGTATCACCTTATTCTATGGTTTATTAAAATGTTTCTAATATATTTTTTTTTTATTTTCGAGTTTTATAATCGTTCCATAATTTGATGATACTTGTCCGAAGATACAATTTATATAATTTTATACCGGAAGACACTTACATCGATTGGTATATACTAGTGTTGTACAATACCTTTACTCGTTATTCACCTAATTTTTGATTTACATGTGGCCACATGTAAACTCGTAATATTACAATCATAATATATGCCTGCATACGATTAACAGACTCATATTATGGTTTTATTAAGCAGATGATAAGAGTACGTTGAGTGCGTTATACGTAGATTGAAAAATCAATAAGTACCTCTTATTCATTGTTTTAGGCGATGAAAAGCGTGCCTACGCAATAGAACAGCCCATAACTAATTATTCATGACACGAAACACAACCATTTTCAACCTGCAGTACCGATTACTCGTAAATTAATTTAATTAATTTAATAAGCAATATTTTGATAGGGTTATGTCACAGCGATTTCCTTAAGTATGGCTTTTTCATTTTTATTTCAAGATTAACGTTCTGATTGAAAATAGAAATGTGTAGATTTGAATAGTTTTCATTATTTGAAGAGCATATAATAAAATATACAAAAACCTCAGTGACAACTTGGTCCAAAAGGCAGTGTAAAATATCATTTTACGTATATATTATATATGTAGTCAGGAATGGGGTAAGATGCTTGAAAAGAAGTATCAAAATACATCAATTTTTACTTTTTGATACAAGATGTATTTAATAGTTTTGAAAAGATACTAGAAATTTTTATTTTAGAAGATAAAAATACCTATTTTGTATTTGTTTTGTCGTAACTCAAATTACATCGAATACTATTAATCAGTGATATATCATACCTATATATTATTGTTGCCACAGGGTTTTTCTGATTTTGGTTCTTGAGAACTTGAGTCTAGAACACAATTAACACTAAAATATTTTTACAAATCTAGCAAAAATCACAATATGTCATATATTTATTTTGTTTTGAAAACATAGCATGAGTTGAAAACGTTTGTTACACGCCTACACTTTACGTGGTATACATATAACGTACCTATATGGTTACCTATAATATTATGGCGCTTGTGTAATTTTTACCAATGGTCGTAAAACAGTTTGGTATTAAAACTTATTAAAATAGGTACATCGTTTATGTATTCAAATGTATAAATTTTCAAACCATTTATTTGTACTGTATTCAGAAATTTTAATATAAAATATCATAACGGATTTTTTATAATATCATTTCACCAGTGTTAAAAAAGCAACCCATTATAACGGACAGACGACGCGCGACGGTGCGGGAATGTAATTTTACAATCGCCGCTGCTGCGTACGCAAAAACTCGCCTCCAATGAAATATCGCTCCATACATATATATTATACAAGTGACGTCTTAATACTAGTTCGTCCGGGACTTACATTGGAGTGGTGCGATTTAATTTCATCTTTTTTTTAGGACGAGATGTATAACCGTGAGATATGACGGCACGAGCGAGTGAGAATAAGCGAGGGGAGGTTGTTAAAAAAAAAATGAATTTCATGCCAAACGACGTCTTTTGATTAATTAACGGGCTGGGTCTCCTTTTTGAGCTCGAGGAAATTTTTATATATATATATATATATATATATATATGTTTTAATACTCGACTAACGCCTTTAGTTTGCTTATTCAGCAGAATTAAACGCTTAAATTAGATGTCGTATCCTGGAGAGTGAAAAAAAAGATTAAAGAATAATTGAATGCGTACAAGCATAAAACTTTCCGTTTTATTCCGCATATACGAAAATCTAATAACTTGGAAACAATCCTTTCTTGTCGACGTCAGGAAATAGTTGCTCAATTTCATAATAATTTTAATTATCCAGTACAAAATATATAATAGAATCTAAACGTCTCCAACCGCTATAATGTATCTATGAACGTGAAAACACATTGTACGAGGTGATACGATATTATTGATATTACTAATTAAAAAATAAAACGTAGGTATTGTTATAGGTATTGTGTTTAAGACATAATATGGAATTGAAACAAATTATTGACAACGAGTTAAGCTCTAGGCATCTCGAAACAAATGATATTACACGTTCAATTTAACAGTTGTTATTTTTTTGTTGAAAACTTTTCCCCTCTTCAAAACTTACTATTGGTATTTCGAATTTTTTGTTTTGTTTTTGTTGACTTGAATCTACGGGTATTGGTTATTTTTATTCAATAAAATTTATTATGATGATTTTTTATGTTAGCGTTATTGTATATGAATTTATTTTCTTAACATAAACCTATACAGTTTTTAAACGAATTTTAGAAAATTATACAAACATTGTGGTGTATAATATCCCAACATTAAGGCTGTTGGAGCACACTATGTTTGTTCTAGTTTTAGACCAATATACGCAAAAGGTTAGTTTATTTACCTACTTCCCGATTTCGGATTACATGAATGTATTATCAGCTTCTTTTTTAGATTATGTTAGAAAAATATTTTTGGATTTTTCAATTCAACAAACCTTAAAATCAAAATTATTTTTAAGAAAACTATTTAAAAACTAAATATATTTTTTTCAATCTTTATTTTTAAAATTATTTTAAATAAAGTTGATTTTATACTATTTTTGATTCTGTAATCATATAATAATTGTTCATCATAAACAGTAAATACTTTAATTAAATTTTAAAAGGACAACAGTAAAAAAAAATCCTTATTGCTCTAAAATCTATTAACATATATAACTTAACTTTTTTTTTGCTATTTTATTGTATATATTATTTTCCAATATAAATATCTTGAATTTTTATAATTTTTTAAAGTTATATTACCCTATAGTAATGCTGAATCAAGAAAAATTAATACAATTTGAGGAATGGGTTCTTTGTACGTTTTACATTTTAAGTATATTAAGCTTGAGTGTAATAACAATAGTATTAAAAATTGTACTAAATTCTTAGGCAATTGTCCATAATAAATGTTACAGGTTAGTGCTATTACAGGATCTTTAAATACATATATAGTATCGGTTTGAACCGTTACCCGTCGGAAAACGCGCAGGGAATAGAACACGCGGTGGATCGGAAAAATCGGCCGTAAACTATTAACAATAATACACGTATAATGATTGTAACGACGGTCCATCGATTATACACCGATCGATTATTACGAATCATTGATTTCGCACAGTTCGTTAAAACGCGTCGCAGTTTCTCAGAGAGTATGTTTCTGGACAAATAAATATAGTGTACAATTCGTAATTGGTACGCATACAGCTCTTTGGTTGCGTCGTGTATTTTATATTCTATTATATTAATATAAATTCAGTGGTGGACTAAGTAACTGAACTGTTGACCCGCTCACATTATTCTACACTTCCACTCGGACACTCTAATTGGCCTTTTGCACCAAATAGCGGACCGGGGGTGGAGGTAATAATATGACCATCGCCGTATGTGTGTATGTGTGAGGGGGTGGGTGTATATATATGTTATATATATGTGTGTGTAGGTTACCCGTATAATAATAATATTATCCATATTATTCTCTCCACAATATTATATTGAAATTGTTCGCCATTCGTTAGCCTGTGATTGATTTTTCATTATAACATTGCTGTCTGCACGATAGTGAAATCTAAAATATATTATTAAATATTTTATGATATGCTATGTATAACATTATAAGATATAGTTATATAGGTATAGGTACCAATAATATGACGGCGTACCTATATCAGACGTGGTTATTCAGAACTTGATTTCTTTAGAAGTGATTGGTGAGGGGCAAAGGGCTGTACAAAACTTTATTGCAGATGATAAACGTCCTTATAGGATTATTTATTGAGCTCTGAACACCTTTGTGCTTCATTTATCCACCTCTCTTCAAATATACTATTAACCGTGTTAAAACAATATAATAACGTTGAACACACTCCAGTACTAAACGAGTATAATACAATTCTTATACATATTAATCTAAAGTTTACTAAACTACATTTACTAAAGCTATGATTACCATATACATGTGGTAAAATAAAATGATAAATTATAGGAGAAACAGTGAGTGGTATAGGGGGGGGAGGGGGATAGAAATACACCATTTACCCACTTCCCTTGGATCCACCTATACTGCAGTGACATATATATATATACGCTGCAGTGCTATAATAGAGAGACGATTTTTCCTGATGTCGCCGAGAAAACCGTGAGAGACTGCGTACGCAAATAATTACGTTCGGAGTAAAACGGAACGATAGGGAATAAAAATATAATATAATGAAAAAAAAAAATACACCGAAAATGTCTATTATTTATGTATACTACACATAATGACAAACAATTGGCTCAGAACGAATGAAGTCTACGGCAGCGGCGACGGTGATGATGATGACTAATCGTGTTTTGGTCAACGAACCGAATAACTGTCAAACTTAACCCGGTTCAATACGCAATTTCCGAATTATTTTTATACCATATACATTTCTCCGTTTCGACGACGACAATTATTGTCGACGTGTGCGTTTCTATTCTATTTCGCCCCCTTCCGTGTTCCTCTGTTATATTGTTATTTATTTATTATTGTATTTTATTATTATTATTTTGTTTAGTGTTCGGTTGACCTGGCTCTGCCGCTGCCGCCACCGGTATTAAACTATTAAAGTCATATGCAATATGAACATCTGTAAACTAAAATAACACCTGTCGCTCGCATCTCTACCGCATCCGTACAGTGTCATTACTTAACTATACACAAGATCGATGACATCGATGAAATCCACACAGTGTATCGAATCGTTTAAATAGGCTCATTATACCATTATGTATACACACTCTATTATATCTTATAGGTACCTATATAATACCATATATTTATGATAACGATTATTTTACCTAACATCTACAGTGTTGTAGGCAATATAGTTTTTTTTATATTTTCTGATACGTCGAAAGAATCATACGCGTCCTGTATTATAGCAATAAGTGAATCTATAGTCAATTTTTCTTTTATTATCATATCATCACTGTAATTATTATTGTTAATCTAACAAATAAACTATATAAAGTACAAATATATAAACTAAACCTTTTCGTAATAATGCAATGCGCCTTTTCTGATGTGTTTGGAAATACATTTTTAATAACAATTAAAATCACCTTATAATCATTTTAAATAATTAAATATACTTACAAAATTACGAATGTCAATAAAATAATTTTTTAATCTGTAGGTGTCATTTTATAATTATATTTAATTATTGAAAATAAATATAAGGTTGTTTTAATTGATATTAAAAATTAATCTCCAAACATGCCAGCAAAAGCGAAATGTTTAAATAAACATATGATCCGATTAAAACGTATGTTTATTGTTTATTGAAATTATAACTGTTACAAATAAATATTACAAGAGGTACATTATCTAATATACGAATTCAAAAACATTAAAAAAAAATAATAATTCTGAGAAAAAGGCAAGGCTTTAAAAAGTATATTAATGATGTATTTTAGGACACCTACCTATGTATATACGTTGTTAGGATAAATATGCATAAAACTAAATTTAACTATTAAAGTTAAATTTTATTGTGCAAACCAATATGATCGATTATTTGTCATAGTTATTGAATATTAGTAAAATACGTATACATTTATTCATTTATAGAAATAACAAACATTTTAGAAATTTTAAATAGTTACTATTTAATTATTTACTTTGTCGGTAAAATTATATTAGGTCACTTTTTTAAAGTATTTTTTGAATTAATTTTTACTATAGTATTATATAATATTTTTTTTATACTCTGAATATATTTCTGATTGATGTAGTATTGTAGTAGTGTAAATGCTATATAGATTTATGAATTTGAATAATTTAGATGCTTTCCAAGTCAGAGATTTGCTTAAGTAGTTTGATATGTTTGCAAAACTTATGTGCCATAATGAACAAGCTTCATGTACGTAAAGTTCCTTGCAACTAAGCACGTCAGTTAAAATGTCGTCATCACTAAGTTGACAAATTTTAAAGTTATTTTCATAGAAAAGTATATTTTGTTTTCATTATGAATGATAATTTTTTATGTCGTATTTAATAAGTTAAAAAACTATTTTATAACAACAAAATTATTATATTTACTGCCCTTAGATATATTTTATTTTGTGTAAACCGATTTATTTTCTTAGTGAACGCGTTCAAGTTGTGATGTTGGCAAGTTGGGCTATATGCTTATACGAAAAGGTGTTACGTATATAGAATACCGTCCGTATTCAGAACAATTTGTCGGTGGACAAATTCCATTACCCGAGGAATATGTTTCAGATAGAAATGCTCGCAAAGTGCGAGAAACTGCGGGGGAAAGGATGAGATGGACAAAGGGGTGGAGCTGTTAAACATTGTAATTAACGTAGCGTTTACCTTTTGTGCTCGGAGATAATGGTAAAGGGAATTAAACCAGAGGGTTATCGGTGAAGTCGTGTCTGAGACTGGAGACTAGTGTGGCGCGGCGGGGTCTGGTGGTGCCAAGAAAGGGTTGAAGTAGCGGTCTAGGGAATCGGCTAACGTTGATGAAACAGTCTTGAAGGTCCGAATTTCGCTAAAGGACGAGAGTGTGGTGGCGATGGAGGGCATTCTCCAGGTTCTGTTATATCGATTGTCCGGTCCCTGTATATGACGGTAGATAGGTAGGTAGGTAGAGAAGTAGAGAGATAGCCGTGTGGCCCCCTCTACCCACCGACCATCCAAACCGTATTAATTGGGGCGTCCCTGGACGTCTTGAGAAATGCTCAGGCAATCGGACCCGAGCAATTTTACTCTCCCTCCCCCTACTCCCAACGACCCATATTCACCCGCTCACAATCATCCTATCTCTCTCTCCTTTGCGGCTTTAACCCGTCACACGTCCAAGACATTGTTATGTATGCAATAATTCCGGAGGGTCGGTTGACCGGAGTAAGACGGAGAAATACGGGGAGAGAAAGAGAAAGAGCGGTGAAGAGGATAGCGGGGGGAGCGAGAGCGGTTTATATAGGGATGGAAATGACAACGGGCCGAACTTAGCCCACTCCTCCGCCCCGCAACCACGACTACCCTTCCAGAAAACCATTGTCTTGGAGAAACCTACCCTGTCTCCTGCCCTTTACAGTCGGTTTTGAATATATTATTAGGATAGAGATGGACGCACACCCTTCGTTGCATCCTGTTGTCCGTTTAAACACACGCACACACATTTGTGCTCTCTGTCTTATACACCACTCTCTTTCGTCCCTTCTCTGTCTCACTCTCATTTGCTTATCTACAGCCAACGAGGCCTGGACGAAATGTCGATCCCTAGGCACGTTTAACAACGTTACGTTATAAGATACTGCGCCGACAGTTGTTTTCTCTCTGTCTTCATTGGTGACAAACATATTTTGATGTACTGCTTCTCTGCAATTGCCACCCAGTCGTTTGTTGTGCCAGTTTATGATTATAATGTTCACCAATTATGCAGTATACCTACTCACCAAAATAATATATACCTAGTACACATTGTAATAAGATTTTGTGTTATGTGTATTACGTTTAGAAAAATGTATCATTCGCATAAAAATTATACATTTATAATTTATTAATTATAAACTATTGGGTATCAAATTTATGATTATTGGATAATATAAATTAGTAAATTACAATAGACTTCAAGTTTAAATTTATGCATAAATACATGGTACAAGTATTATAGTTAGATCGATTTTTAAGATTCATAAAATGAAAAAATATCAAAATATCAAATAACTAGGTACTACAACGGCCATAATTATGACATAATAAATGAAATATTAATAGCTTAATAAGTCTATCCAAGAAACATAAAAATAGGAAAGCAAACACCATTTAAAAATACTCAACCGTTTGAATGAAGTTGTATCAGTATCAATATCTACATAATTTACGTTTTTAAAAGATTGATACTATAATTTAATTATTGATAATGATTATTAATATTTTAAAGCGTCTTATTAGCTAGCAATTTAAATTATTAAAAATAGTAGGTAGGTAAAGTTTTTTGAAATTGAATAACCTATAATTTTTCCAACATTAAATGAAAATAATTCTAAATACATTTTAAGAATTAAGAACATGGCCATATAATACAAATGTATAGTGACACCGTCGTGTCTCTAATTATTGATTAGTTCAATTGTCTATATAGAAAACAACATTCAACTAAGACATATTAAGTATTAAATAACTTTTTTTTACAATATGAATAGTTTTTACATAAGTACTAAATACTAATACATTATTTATAAAGATGACAGATACCATATTATACATAAATACTAGGTTTATATTATTAAATTGTAAAATATATATTTAATATTCTTAATATTGCATAGTAAACTATTTAAAACAATAAAATGTGTTTAAATAACATTTTGAGAAGTTGAATGTGACATGAATGTAGGACGTATTCACACTTGTTATTAAATATATTTTAAAACAGTTGCATGCTGATCTTTTATAAACTTAAGACTTTTAATAAATTACGTTCAATAAATTACAGTAAATTTAATTTCATAAGAATCATACAATAAAATATTTTTTCTTGAACATATAGATGTATAGTAATATTAAAACGTATTTTTTCCTTTTTTGGAAAATTATGCACACTTTATAAGTAAATTAATAAAAACTATAATAGCTTATTGTACATATATGTATGCTCATTGAAAGTAATTCTTTCAAATGAAATATTCTTATGCATAATTTAAAATTAAAATTGCTTTTTTATATAAAAGGAAAATTGTTGTTTTATTTAAATTCATTGGAATAGAAATGGAATCTTATAAATTACATAGAACGTAAAATCTTTAAAAGTTCTTTAAATAATAGTTAAAAATGTATTTTTCATAAGGGGAAAAAAATGTTGAGTCATATTTAAACTGTGAAAACGCCAAATATTCAAAATTTAAGAAGAGTAAAATAAGTGTTTTTTTTTTATAAAAGATTGATAAAAATCTTTCTTTAAGTACACATAGAATTTGGAATTATTAATTTTATGTTTCGTAAAGTATTGAGTGGATTTAGGATACTAAAAAAATATACTTACAATTTTGTAGGTTCCTATTTTAAATATCAGATACAAACATATTTTTTACTCATCTATTTGATTTAATTAATGATACAATTCAGATTTTTATATAATTATATTTAATGTATTGTATGATGCATACGATTATAAAAAGAAATAAAATAATCTAAGACAACAAAATATGCATTTTTTTTAAATTATACTTAGAAGATCATTTTCATTTACTATATATACGATTTATAGATATGGTCATCAAGTAGGTATATCTAAAAATTCCAAAAAGAAGAATTAGAATAAATTTGATATCAAATGAAATAATGGGGATGATCATGCTTGGTGAATCATTCTGTATATTAACAACATTTCGAAAAATAATAGTTTTAACTTATAGCATTATTTTTGTTAAATTTTAAAACAATTTTGTTATTATAAAAGTATAGTATTATGTGAGTTTAACAATGTTTTTTTTTTTTTTTTTGTGAAAATGTTCCCGGTTGGTAAAAAAAAAACCTTCATATATCTTGCGAATCATGTTAAATATTTATTAGATATTATATTGTGGTGGTTTTTAGAACCACATGATTTTTGGATTATTTTAGTACCTACTTTTTCCAAGAATAGTTCAAGATTATAACTGCAAATTGCTGAATAAATCTTAGAAAGTGTGGATTTAACTGAGCCCTGTTTAATAATCTTTTGTTGAATATGCTCACGATTTATCATTGTTTGAAAATGTATAGTAATAATACAAGTTACAACTATTATACCTATGTATAATATTACTATGTATTATTACTATGTATCCTGTACCGAGATCGTGTTTGACGAGGCTCATATTTGATCTCTGTATCCTATATGTTGGGTATTTTTTTTTATTTTGTCATATATTGTGTTAACGTTATATTTATAATTTTTTAAGCATTTCTATAATAGTATAAACATATTGTTTTTCTTTTATTTTGAGTATATAGACACCAACTGTCATTATAATACAAATAACAGTAATTTAAATACTACGGTAATGTAATTAATAGGTTAGTACATATTAATTCAACTGTGACCCAAGAAACCTTCACGTACATTTTTTTAAACTGTACCTAATTTAATAGTTAAATGTTAAAATGCAATTATAATTGCCTGTTTTCTAATTCTAAAAGCAATTCGAATGTCAGAGACGAATTATGACCCAGACATAGGTACCTATTTATTAATTTTGTTGATTAGCAAATTACAACATCAATAATATGCATGTACTTATGCAAAATATAAAAATATTAATGTTGGTATCACATTGAATCAGAATGTTATGGATCGAAAAATAAAATTGTACATATAAATTTGAAACAAAGTAGTATTGCTGATTAAATGCATTAGCTTATACGATTATTTTATTCATTAAGCGGTATTAAAATGTTTACAGATAGGGTGAAATGGGAATACAATGGCGAAGGTGATGACAATATTATATTATTGTTGAAAAAAATATGTATTACTCAAACTATAAATCTTATCGTTCAATCGGGAATATTAAAAAACACCTACGTGCAGCACCTTTTACTCGTTGTTCGCCGTGTTATATAATTAAAAGAATATATAATACATCACACGCACCACCCATACAATCGGTTGGTCGCAATCGATTTTAAGATATTGCGTTGTATAATACCCAGAATTATTGCGATTGAAATATATTATTTTAATTTGTAACGGTTCAATGAGACTAAGCAGGCGTATTGTTATTTCGAACGAACTATATAAAAAAAAAAAAACACTTTGTCGGGCGCTCGTAATTGGAACAATTATTGTCCGTCGATCGTCGACTGTATACCTGTAATGGAATCATAGAATGCCCGTATTCTCGTAAGGGATTGTTTTTAAAAAACGACGCTCGAATAAGAAATAACGAGGACCATCTTCCTCGGCCGTAGAGCGTATTTGTATATTATAATAGTTTCGTCTATCGATCGCTCGTTGCAAAATGTCAGTTATCCGCGGAGACCGGCGGCGGTGGCGTAGTGCTGCAATGGTCCGCGGTACAGTCATATATACACTCGCATATACCAGCTCTATACCAAGAGTGGTAAATCCCGACAGTACGCACGCTTGTAGTTATACATATATAAGGAATTTCTGGCCAAATCTGAAACTCTGGTCATTTGTGGCCGGGGTGTTGGCGGGGAGGGGAGGGCCGGTCGGATAACTCCGGGGGTTCTAAGCCGCCGGACGAGGTGTGTGTACATAGGTATATAATATAACGTATATATATATATACGAAAAGTCCGTGGAGGGATCCGAAAATCAGCGTTTCGACCACTGCAAGATAATAATAATAATAATAACACGGAGAATATAACAAACGGACACTAGCGCCCGCGCTCGACCCTCGTCACGGGCCACGCGACCGCGGCCGGCACTCGACGCGCGTTTTCGAAATGCAATTCAGACGTGTGCTGCTGCAGTCGCGTGGTTTGCATATTGCATAGTGTTTCAGCCAATATAATATTATAGTTATTGGCATATTACAGTACCGCCAAGGAGTACTGCGTTAGGTAAAAGTACAACGACATTGGAACGATTCGGAGATTTCGCTTATCCCCGCACATCGCAATCCAAACGCATCATTATTATAATGGCGTGCCGTTTGTTTTTCATAATATCAATACACACACGTACACACATATACATATCTAATGTTGTATGCGCAACAGCGATATCGGAGCTCGCGCTGCGTTTTATTATAATATAATATTTAACATATAATATACATACACGTATATTATATCGTGTACGTGCATTATGTATATATTACGGGTGTTGCAATGTTATTACCGCGTCCAAAGTGTTTAAAACCGGATCGTGGGAATGTGCGCAGGGTAAACAATATTGTAATATATATATAACGCGTTAATAATAATAATAATAATATTGACTGGTCGTGATGCTACAAATCAAACCGTTATACATCGGGTTAATTGCTCTCCGCGCGCTGCAGCGTATGCGTCGTTATAATATAGCTGGTACCTATACCGCGGGTGTGGTATATACCAATATACATATAACAATATAATATATTATACGTTCCGTGTCGTTGTGCAACTCAACCTTTCTTTTTTTTCTTTTCCCATTTTTTTACCGTGTATTATTTTCTCGCCATATCGTTGTATACACACACACATATGCTCACACGATATTTGCATGTACATAAATCGTATGAAGGTACTATAATATGTGTCAGTATTTGGCGGGACGAGGAGACTAAACCGTGTATGCGCGTTTGTCGTGATCCGTCGGCCAGCTCGCTGTGTTTTATGCGAATATTAAATATATTATATAATATCATATATGTAGGTACTTACCTATAATACTAAAACCGTAAACGATCGGGACCTGATTGGATTTTACGTACGGGCAGTCCACGGTTTTTAACAACGACAATAATAATAATATCTATGCTTCTACGGCGTGTATAAGTGGATAACAATAATGTTAGAACAAATACAGTCGCTGGAAAAATTTTCGAGACGGAAAATTATAATAATCAAATACAATCGCCATCTAAAATAATACCCAACGTATAAGGGTGATAAAACGCATCCGTTTGAAATACCACGCCAATCAAAGATAAAACGTATATTATTATCGTAATGATATTAATTATGACCAGCTACCATTATTATTTCATCGTTTTAAATTACAATATTGCTGCAGTTTAAATTGTTATAATATTATTTTCCACTGAGTTTACGATTTTACACGTTTTTAACGCGCATCCGTAATAGGTTAGGCATTATAAAATCTATGGATATTTTTTTGTGCACACAATGACTTTGTCGAACCCTTTTATATTGCACAAATCAAAGAGCATGTGCAATGATTTTACAGGAATTAGCTGAAGTTTTACCGCGTCTGCAAAATGTTATGGTAGTGATTAATAATTACTAATTACGATATAAAATCGAAGATAAATGTTACGAATTTACTGGTAAACATATTAAGCTATTAAATTATATGCCCATTGTAAAACATGTTAACAATAAGACATCATTCATACAAATTTCACATTTTATTAGTTAAATAACAATGTGTAAAATATCACAAAAGATAATTCAAAATGATTCACATGAGAAAATACGGATGGTATAATAACATAATAATATAGTCTAAATGTTTATTTTAGTATTTAATAAAATATAAGAGTATTCGCTTTTGTTTTGTTCTTCGTGTTTAGTAGGTATAATAAATGGGTTTTTACAATGCCATGCAAAAAGTATGCTTCAAAATTATATTTAAATAATAAATGTATCAAAATTAACGTAAGAAAATTGATTGTAAAATATTAATAAAACCCATATTAGCTACATCTATATGGATATCACTCATCAGTTATGCGTTTGATAAAATAAATTTACTAATATTTAAGTTATAGAGTAAAATTTACTTTCATTACAGATAAATAATTGAAGTTCATGTCTTTAAAATTCTCAAATCAAACCTGTTTGTTTTTTATTATTAATTTATTGATATATTTTTTAATATTATATTAAATAACATAATATACTAAATTGAACAACGGTAGTTTATTTGTTCAGTTTTTAAAACGCTATTTTATCATGATACGTATTACCATACGTAAGTACAGTAAAAACTTTAAATAATTGAAAAATCATCCGAATATAGCAAAGCAAAATTAAATTCGAGCTAAAAAAACAATTCTGTTGAGGAAGAGGTCTAGAGGTTAAACAAATTAATTTCACAGAGGTGACCTAAACGACTAAAGGGCAAATCGTGTTATAACAGCGTGTGAGATTCTTATAGAATCACTATTTAAACGATGTCATAAAATATTAGAGCGCCAATAAAAACAATTGTGAGAATGCTAGCACTTTTTTTTCTCGATATAATATATTTATAAAAGGAAAAAAAAATGGTGTAAATTAAATTTGTACAATATTATTTGTATTACTTAATTAACATAGTTAAAATATTGATAAATTATAAAACATTATCTTAGTGTTATCTAATAGGTTTTTATTTTCTTCTAATTATTTTCATTTATTAACTATATAGATACTTGAATTTACATTTGTTAATTTAAAGGGGTTACAATTAACTGGAGTAATAATTTTGTATTAAGTATTATAACATTTTATTTTCCATAATTGCTATTTGTTTGTTTCCATTATCAGAATTTTAAGTTATTATCATGATATATATCTATAATATGCATGTTAGGTATTTTATATTAAATTATGTATAGTGTAATATTGTTAATTGGCTAATATAAATGTGTTGTCATTAGAGTGATTATTTTAAAAGCTGTAAATAGGTATTCGTAAGACATGTGCAATTTTATTTTAATATCAGAAAAATTGAGATTAACAAAAGAGAAGGAGGCTCTTAACCTAATATTATTTAATTTGTACACAAGTTTTTAGAGTTCTGTATTAGTAGTAGTGATAGTTTATTCATAAAATATTGTGCATTTATGCATTAAGCATCAGTTAGGAATTGGATAAAAACTAAAATTAAATATAATTACATTTTTTTTTAAATTTCAAAATTTTGGGGAATCACATCTTTATTACATTTTATTATTTTTTTCTTCAGAATATACTGTAAATATCTGAAAAGAAAAAAATAATTAATTATAAAAATACATAGTTTATTACATTAAATTATGATTTTTTATTTTGATAAAAATCGATTAATTTGATTATAATAGTTAGATAAGTACTGAATAATTCACAATTTAAATTTAAAAAGTCAAATCATGCAATCTATAGTTATGATTATAAGTGATAAATTTTTTAAAATAATGAAGTAATCGTACATTTAATATAATAAAAACTATTTGAAATAAATGTTAACTTTCATACAACTTTTAATGATTGACTTTATTGTATATTAAACGGGAAAAAGGTAACCCATTTAGTAAGGATACCCTTACCCATGTTTGATTTTTTAGCTAGGTAGACTACTACTATTATAATTATTAATTATACTTTGTTAAAGCACATGATTTTATATAATATTAAATTTATACATTTCGTTTAAATCTACGTTTATTTTCTCAGAATCAACATTAGGTGTTTGGGTATTATTTTTTATAATTATTTGACATTTGTCGATAAAATATTAGTACATATAATACCAACTATACTTACTACAGCCTAATGTTTTTTCTGCATTATGAAAATACCCATGTATGAATACATATTGTTTACTTGGAATGCAAAAACTGATATAAAAAAGTGACAAAGTAAGATCTATCCCTCTCCCTTCCCATAATACTAAAACACGTCGGCAAATCGAAGTCTTATCTCTGAGAAACATACAACGGCTATGGGTTGCGATTAGAAGTAGCACGTAGGTTTTTTTTAACAGACAGTAATGAGGGATTTGTGTGTTTTAATCTAGGTGTATACTTTTTATTATATACGTATACGACATGTTCAATAAAGTACCTGTTGATACATTTTTATCCATTTTGAATGAGAATGACTTCTTTCCTAATATTTTTAAAATAAGGAAAGTGATAATTGTTAACATTTATATAACGCATAGCATAGCTGATTTTAAGATAAATTCAGGTACAATGGTTTTGATAAAATAATTAAATACTTAAATGCGTTCAAGGTTGAAAAAAAAATATGAATAGTTCTTTGATGTCGATGAACTATTATACTGTAAACAATAATTAAAGAATAGCTCAAACTATAAATATTTTAACTATAGACTACAATGTATTGATTTATCAATGAGACATAAGAAGAAATATTAATTGTAGTATTAGATCATATTATGAGCTCTCAAATTTATTTAAAGTTAGATATAAGTGATAAACACGTGTTATATAATAATACAATATTTTAATTGTAAAATCATTTAAAAGTTTAAAAAGCACACATACCTAGAAGGTTATATTACAAAATTTTTATGCTTTGGTTTAGTTAACAGTAATTAATTTCACTCAACTGTTAAAATAATTATTGTTTAAGTTTTTTGTTTTGTTTTTTTTTTAACCCATTAACTGAATGATAGCCTTGATCACACCTTGGCGGAGGACCGTAAACTACAATGTGATATTTAAAAGCTAATTAGAAATCTACAAGATGCATTTTCAATTATTATTATGCGTGAAATTTAATATTAGGTATATGCAGACAAGTATTTATGTATTGGACTTTAACTTACTATTCGATGGATTGTTGATGTGTATATATATATATATATATATATATATATATATATATATATATATATCAAACAATATGTATCAGTACAGAAATGTTACTGGACATTTTAATTTTAGGTAATTTACGTAAATGTTCTTCTTTTACACTTAAATACTGAATTGACGAGTATATACCCACAACCCGCGTTTCGCACTTGCTTTTTTTCTTCTTTCCGTTACTCTGATCCCAACATCTTGTCTTGAGAACGTATAAATAAATACACCAAACGTATATTTATCCGTTTATGATAATTTCACGTACAACACGGTATACACAGTTTACTGGACGTCATTATATCGTCCTATTATTACTATTATCATCATCGGGTATTTGTTTTAATATTATTTTCGAGACGTGCACGCACACTGCACCACACGACCGTTGCAATCATCGGTGGCGACCGCAAGGCGTTATTTAATAATATATTATTTATGTTGTATACATGTACTACGCATAATAGCCGTATAGGTGAACCTATACAGATTGGTAATAGGTAGTGCGGACAGTATATAATATACACACACACACACAATAATATCTATACAATGTGGGGCCCGTTGTGTTTTAAAATCAATATTAGAATATCAGTTACGTGGGCGTGTGTCTTTGTGCGCGCGGATACCGCGATTATGTTTATTATTATTATTATTATGTTTTCTTTTTTGTTTACAATAACACACACACACACACACATACACACACGCGCACACATCAGTGTAGACAAACGTAATTTGGATAAGGTGTTGACGGGGAGTCGTCTGTGTGAAAAATACTGACAACGCCCTGCGGCGCTCCGGGATTATTAATAATTATTACCCGTGATTACCTCTCGGTCAGACGTCACCCCGCCGCCGTAGTTCCGTTTCACGCCATCGAATACAAATGTATGCACGCGTGTGTGTGTTTGTTCTTTACGAGGGAGGTATATAGTAATCCCCCCGCCGCCGATCCACCAAATGGATACGATTCTACAACAATGGGAAAAACGCACGAGAAACATAATTAATAAAAATGCAAATCGATATGCCACTGACGGTGTTTTTTTGTTTTTTTTTTTTTTTTGGACGTGTTGTGCCACCGTTGAAACGCACGCAGAGACAAATAGCCGACCATTTTCGAACGGAGCTTTACTTCCTTATACCCCCCCCCCCGCCATCACCAAAACGCGCACTTTGCGTAGACCTGCTATCGCAACCCCTCGTCCCTGCAACCGACATCGACGACCTCCGAGAGATATTTATATACGTCGGCTTAAAAACAACGTCTTGCGGGTTTTTCTTTTTCACACCTACTATGTATAGCGTAGTAGTATTAATTATTTTTTAGAAAGTACTGACGATGTTTGCGGTGGCGGGGGGTGAGTTCCCCGAAATCAATACGGTCGACATCGTTGACGATGCACATCAAACACAGGAAACTTGTATTAATGTCATTCACTCGACGATGTATTGTGTCAAATTATTATGATACCTGAACAATTTAATAACAGTTATTTGTCTTTTTTTCTGTTTCAGCTACCTACTGTTGTCAACAGTTCTTACTTCAATTAACATTATAGGAAAACAAAAATTATGTTTTCTAATAAAAAAATGTGTTTAATATTGTAGATTTTATTAATTGTTATTTATAATAATAATACCAAAGGACAATCAATCAAATGTATTTTAACTATAACAGGAAAGCCGAAAGAAAAATCTTAAAAGAATCTAACACACGATTACAATTTAATTTTTCAACACTCGTTTAATATGTATCAAATGAATCAAACAATGACTTGTATATATTATATATAGAGTCATGTGAGGCCTATAGTATTTACTCATATATTATGACATATAGTAAATAAAATATGTGTGACCTAACTATCTGATAAATATGTATCAAGAGATATGAATATTGGAAACATAAATTCTATTATTATTTTAAATAAAATAATCTTTTTAAAATATGTTTTTCTTACAAACTTTTCTATTCATATCAGCGTATGACTAATTTAGTCAAAAATCATAAAACTTAACCAAGCTGCATATCGTTTGAATTATAGTGTAGTTAACCTAAGAAATTTGAGTATGAAGAACAAGATTTACGTTGGCCAAATGTGCATTGATAATTGACACAAATGTATAAACATAATATAATTATAGTTTTATATCGTGTTTCATATTATAATTTTAATCGTTTTGTCCACATACATTTTCCATATAAACCTTATGCTTTACGTGTGCCATTTGGGTATGAAATGGAATCACTATAATATAAATTTTTATTAAGAAAATTGCAAACAAATCCAATAAGGAAGTGGTACTATTGTTGAATATTCAATAGAATCGGTTCGTGTTCTACGCCTTTTTAATTAAACTTATACAATTTTTATAAAAAAATATATAAATAGCAATATTTATAATTATGTATTTTAATTTAAACGAATCGATAAGATTTTGTTTTCATTTTTTTGCCGTCGTCAAATTGTTATAATCATATTAAACATATACATTTAACCGTTATTGTAAAATAATATTACTCTACGTAGATCGCCAATTTGTTTTTTATTAATATTAGAAATATTCGGTTCTGTGGTTATCCTTTAGTCGTGACACAAAAACAAATCTTAAATTTTTGGGTCATTCGGTAGTAAAGGAATTATGGCCTTGGTCAGAAATTATTGCAAATTATTTTTAGTTTGTCATACAACCATAATAGAAAATAGTTTTCATCAGATTTAAATCTTTCTGAAAATGGATGAAAATTTAAATTTTAGAATTTATAAATTAGCTATTTTCTATATTCTTCAATAAAAATATCTGTAATTCTCATATTTAAGTATACTATGACATTTTTAGATATATTTCAAAACAACTTTAATACATTTATAAGTATGACGGAGAACAGAAAACTTAAAATGTAGTTAAATGTGGTATATATGTATCTATTTATTAAAAACAAGCACTGTCGCACTGATATTGGCGTATTGTAGATGACAGGTGTGCACTTTATGAAGTGGAAATCAATCAATTTTAAGGTACATTGCTTTTGAATGAAAATGTGTCGTTCACACGCAATTTTACTATAAAATCTATTTACAAAAATGTGTAAGCTGAATTCAGTATTATTTATATATTCTACTTTTAATCGTTTGAACCTATTATTACAATAAAATGGAATTGTAATTTAATACCGTTAAAACTTGAAAGTAAAACTATTAACTTGGAGTAATGTTAAGAAAACGTAACTTGATACAGGATATTATAATTGACATTGGCAACTTTCCTAATTTATAATTGGCTTTACTTTTTGTTATTACAATATTTATTCGAAAATAATTTATGAATAGAAATATTCATTGCATTTTTGTACGTTAAATAAACACTTCATATAATTTTTTAATTACCTATTATTTTAATTATATTAGTACCTATAGATGATTTACAAAGTAGGTACCTCCTATTGTGGCTATTGTTAATAGCATCCACTCAGAGAGTGAATAATTAATAATAATAATAATAATAATATCTTTAGTAAAATTATTTATTCATAATTTATAACAATTGTATTGTATATAAATACACAATTCAAAAATAAATCTAATTTAAAAAATCAAAAACTATTTAAACTTATCTATGCAGGTACATATAAAACAATTTACTACACACATTTTCAAATGTGTAAGATTATTTAGATCTCATGATTTTTTTAATCGTTTCACCAAGACTATAATGCGTGAACATCGTATATCTACCTAATCTAAGACTTTAAAATACCATGTTAAAAATCATACTTTGTAATTTCGATGGTATGCGATTAATTGTATCTTAAATCAAGTAAATCTTATATTAAGCGTGAACATTTACCACATTAAGTATAAAAATTATAATAATAAAAAAAAAACGTAAAACTCAATAACGCCACTGAATAATAGCATCGTCGACGGTTCCTATTTAATTTGGACACGTTTAACGGAACGTATTATAAACTCTACTTTTTTTTCTCGATCTATTTGTATATATATAATATATTCTTGTTCGCTACCTACTTCTCTTCTCCCGGACACTAGAAAAGACGCGCGTTGCTCGTGTATTAAAAAATATATGAACAAGAAAGAATGAAAGAACACGAAAAGAGAAAAATTTTTTAATGAAAACGAAGAAAATAAAAAACACCACGCGGGGACTTGAAAACGGAGGAAAATCAATAAACAAGAATCACAGTGGGAAACGAGAGTTTAATTAATGTGAATTCATCCTTGGAGGAGCAACCCGGTGACGGCGATGCCGATTTTTACAGACGTCAACTCACACAGTTCACTAAACTCGGGCCATTCATGCGTGCCCGCGTACCTAAATACTGAAAACACATAACCTCGTTTTTGATACTTACAGGGTCGCCAGCCGACGCAGAAACTTCACGGGGCGCACTCGTGTTATTCGTCGGCGAATCACTGCGCTACAGTAGAATATCGTATTAAATATATAATACGATATTATTCTACAGACGTGTATCATAATATCTATAACCTTTCTGCGTTAACCTTCACGACCATTGCGGCAGAAACCAACCAAGACCGATCGCAACGGATTGTCATCAGAGAAACAATCCACGTGTGCGTACGTTATTATGCTCAAACGTGCTGTCTTATTATTATTACTATACGTGAACGGGTAATTTCGTACCAATAACTCCACTTGGCGACGAAAATTAAATTACAAAAATGTTGACTCCGCCGCGTGACGTCGGGATCCAATACATAATATTATATACCATACAAAGTACCTATAAATTAAGGATCGTATCATTGGTAACAAAACCTTGACTCAAAATAGCGATAAAATAATTTTATATATACATAGACGTAAAAACATAAAAGGTACCCACTTATATTATATTTTATTAAATAAAGTCCGCGACATCAGTGGTCATTGGACGAGCATTAAGTTATAATATTTACAAAAGATTATTTACATGAGTTGTACATTATTTGAATACAATTGATATAAAATAAATTATTAAATAGTATTAAAATATAGTGTTTGTTGAGTAAAAAATCCAGAGAGGCTTTAACGTTCTATGGGTTTGGATTTAAAAAAAGTGATATGGTCAAAGCGATTTTCTCCTTTCCTTTTCAAAACACCGACATTCCGTGAAGGTGTTTGACGGTCAGTGATATGTGGCAGCTGGAGTAGATTGGAAGTTCTTCTCTTTTTATGAGATGTTGCTACCTATATTACAATCTATTATATTGACATTTTATTTTGAAAAAATAATAGAAATACTTCACTACGACCCATCTAATAACATTTGAAAACGTTAAATACGATTAAATATTAATCGGTGCATATACAAAAATAATAGTATTGTTTTGTTACATTCTGTTGATTTTGATTTTTCTTATTCTTTAATATATCTCATTAGAGTTTGTAATGAAACAAATATATTTTAATCGATATTTTATCCAAGACATTTTAAATTAATAGATAATATCAATTCTATGGAATCAATAGACCAGAAATTAAATTAAAACGATACAATATCTTGGTATGGTAATCTTTTTCAACCAGTATCTACTATTATGAATACCTAATGACTAAATGTATACACTTAGCTTTAAAAATGTTGTAACCAGCACGTATATCGATACGTATATGGATAGATGAATGCAAATCCTTATATAAGTAATAATAATTACAAAACAGTTATTACCTATATGCAACTATATTGACCAGAGCAACCGAAGTTGTAACTTGGGTCATATACTCACGTAATGAGTATAATGAGTTTAGACAAAAAAAAAAAAAAAAATACAAAACCATTCAAAGTTCATAATCACACAATAGATACAGTTTGAGGGTTCTTCCGCGTGATTATTCTCCGTATTATATTATTACCGGTGTTAACGGTCTTCTTATTTTTTCTCACATTCTATTGTCTCAGTTTATTTGCCTCATTGAACTAAAATTATGATATTTACAAAACTTTTCATATGTATAAAACAATTAAATGTTAATTTTCCAGTCAAACTAAATGAATAAATCAACTTTAAATTTTGTTTCACATTATTTACATTTCTAATATAAAATTTAACTATAATAGATATTAAATCACCCACTTATTTTGCTAATTAATTCATATGAAGGAATTTGTTAATTAAATGAAAGACCACTTCACCCAACCACAATCAATCCAACATCTATCACACAGCACTTGCACTTGTAGTAAATAATTATTTTATAGCTATAAAGCTAGATAATGTAGAAAAATGTAGCCTGATAAAAAATCAATTGATTAGACGTAAATTTGTTGAATAGGTAAAATATAAGATTATCAATTATTATTGTAAATTATATTAAATAAACATCGTCTGATTATATTTTTTTATGCGTGCTTATGAATGAATCACCTGTTTATTGTTCTATTTAATCTATAAAAAACGCAGGTGGTCTACCATGAGATCATATACCGTTATCATTATTATTTCTTTAGATGAACTATAATGTGTACATAAATATATATTGTATAGTTAGTTAATTATGTATATCAAGTATGTTTTTGAAAAAAAAAATAAAATTGAAATAGGTAAATAATATTCATAAGTCAAAATATAATTTGATAATTATTTCAGTATTTATAGAAGTTAAACCTTAAAAATAATATAAAACACATTTAAACACATAATTATTAAGTTATTTTAATTATTAGTTTAATGAAAATAAGTTTTATAAATTTAGAAAAAAAAACGGAAAACTAAATAACATTTGATAAACTATATTTAGGAAAATACACGATGTTACATAATGTTATCTTTAATAATAAAATGTAAGTATAATATGAAATACGACTGGGGGTCATTATTTACTTCATGCGCGTGGTCGAAGGTTTTTACATCTATCATAAACTTTAAGTATATTAGCAGATATATTAACAAAAAGTAAATTTGATTTTCGTTTTCGTTAAAAATGGTCTATAATAATTAATATTATATTTTAAATTTTCAAAAAAATTAGTTTTTATTCTAATGCTGTTTGTTTTAATTTTTATTTACACATATATTTACATCATTCATATATTCAGTATTACATTTTATACCATCGCATACGCAAAAATGATTTTAAATAATTGTATTGTAAAAACTAGTCCAAATAAAAAATATTGAAACAATTATGCGTCTTTACAAATACTTATCAACAAACACAATCCATATTGTGTTCAAATTAGCGTATACGCTGGTATATCACGATTTACAATACAAAAGTGCATGGTAGTATGATGTAGGTAACTACTTTCACCGAAATGCCTCGTGTATAAATGTTAAAGTCCCATTATACTGTAACCCACCGCATATAAAATATTATAGTCTGGAACTCGGGAGCTCCGTGACCGATGCCGTCATTAACAACTCTAATTTAAAGTTGCACGGAATTTTAAATACGGTTATCTTTTGGGTATGGTTATTTTTTAAGGATATTTTGAAGGCAAGGGAAAATGATCGAAATAAAAAAAAAACTTTCTCGCAAAGAAATAATAATGGAAAAAAAACATGTAATTTTTCTATTAGACAGTTTTTTTTAATTTCCTTACGTTAAGTACCTATTCTTTGCTTTTACACTCGCGAGTTATTGCAACCCTTTCAATTACACACACTATACGGCATCAAAACAATCTCAATCATACACCTCGTCTTTTTGTTTAATATATTAATTTGACACATGCGATGTAATGGATTTGTGTGGAAATTCATGACCATAACAAAATGTAGTCACCGTGTTACCACGTTACCGTTTTGTGTTTGGTACGCTCGCACACCATAAATTATCATTAATCACGTATTTAATAAAAAAAGTGAACACAATATTCGCGTAAAATTAAAAACGGGCATTTAATTCGGTTGTAGGTAGGTATTTAAAATGACTACCTCGTGACATTGTTCTTTGCAATGACATTTTAACGACATCGTGTAAATGCTATTATGATCGACGGTTTAAAATGTGTTTTAATATGCGATGATGCGCGGTGTACTCGAACGAGTGAGTTTTGCGGGGTAACTTGAAGTTGTCAGGTCATCATAGGAAGTATCGAGAGGTATGCATTTATGGTAATCATTGAAATCAAGTAAAATATATTGTTGTTGTTGCTGTTAATTGATAGGACATCCGAGTTTGTGATGGCTTAACTAAGTAATTAACTAGCCACACAGAAACTACAAATGATTCAAGCAAGATTAAAGTTCCATTAACCTAGTAAAGCCTTATAAAAATGTTTTTGCAATGCGCATTGTAATCATATCCAACTTATATGATGTTTTTGGTTTGATTTTAACTTTTGATTTACACGATATGGAAATATTTATAATTTAATATACTCGTCGGCTGTATTTAATATTTAGTTCTAAATTAGACACTATCAATCATAATCTCAAACTCTATGTTAGGCGCTTCTAAAACGTTCAACAGGTCATGTTATTTCATCGAAACGATGTCACGAGTACATGTCAGTTATATACCTTATTCAGTCTGCAAATTATGATTGTTTTATTTGTGTATTGATATTTTACAATAGCTACAATTCCAAACTACTCGTTTATATGAATAGTGTTCAAGATAATGTGAAGTTCACTAAGTAATCGTTTATATTAAACAGAGAGTTTGTATTTTTATAAATCAACAGTTATTATAATATTATCTTAACTCTAGGAGTGTAATAATAATAATAATAATAGTTATTAAAATATAAGCATATAAATAAAAATTATTGTAATTTACCATAAGTAATAATTAAATTATATGGTTATGCATACATGATATGCGCTATTTGCGAGTGTACACAACACCGTCAACATAATATGTTACATAAACTTACACAACAATCTTAGGTCCGATAAATACAATTCTTTAGGCCAACACGGGGCATATTGTCATGCATTACATTCGGATTTCGCGTGTTTTGCAAATGACGCACACAAACCTCAAATGCCGTTCTTACTATAGTACACGGGTACATAATATATTATTTGCCATACGTCGTGTAAAACATACGCTTCGGACTTGAACGAATTCTCACTGCCGTTTTTTTTTTTTTTGTTCCTATCGGGATATTATTTGCGCACGCGGGAGTGGTTTTTTTCTTTCAGTTAAACTCGCGTATATTCGTATCCAAATAAACAATAATGATTTATCGAGTTTCGCCTACAATGTACATGTTTATCCCTCTGCGGATATCGGTGTTGTAATAATTGCAATATTGAAGACAACTCCGCGGGGGTGGGGGGAGGGCAGTGGTGCGGTATGTGTGTGTGTGTGAGATTCCGTTTCGAGTTGCATATATTATTATTATTATTATTATTAGATATAGCGTGCTCGGGGTGATTAGTTACGTTTTGATTATTAACGGGCACGAGCGTGTGAGGTGCAAGGCACAACCTTGCTCTGCCGCCGCCCTTACACACACACACACACACACACACACACACACACACACACACACACACACTTACATTTAAACACACACGTACATTATATAATCATAATGTATGCATGCACAAAAGTTATTACCCGTTTTTCGTTGCTGCCGAATAAGTCCGGACACGATAATTCTGAGGTTTGTTTTTCGCATTTCGGTGTGCCAACACGCATCGCGTATGTATACAGGTACCGCAAGACGGTCGTTACGCATTCCACGTGTATTATTATGGGAAGTTTAAAACATATACCTATGTGCGCACTTATCTCCTCGGCCAAATCTGTTATAATGATTTTTCCGAAGTTTCGCTATCTGTCGTACGTGACAACTTCTAAAGTAGCTTTTTCTTATTTAGTTTTTTTTTTTTTGTTGTTGTTGTTGCTGTATAAAGAGCGTGTGTAAACACGTTTGCGACTAGACTCGAATTTCAATGTCTGAATGTCACTCCCAGATTTTATCTTCCTCCATCCGATAGCGACAGCGAATCATCGCTGCTACTTAGGTACTATATAATATATATATATATATATATATATATATATATATATATATATTATGTAATATCGTTTGTTGTTAACAATTATTAATCACACATAATATTAAAATTATAGTAAGAAAAATCTAGAAGTCAAAATATATATTTAACGAGTAAAAAATGTGTACTTATCATTGGAATATTAAAAAATATACTTATATTGACAATGCCCGTGGATTTTTGAAGCTAAAGTACTTAGTAGGTAGGTACATTTTTGAAAATGTCATTCTAAAGTGTTCGGATTTAAATTTTTAAGAATTATTATTTAAAAAAATGTAGAATTCAATCACAGAAAACTAAATAATATGTTCTTATAAAATTAAGTTAAGTTGTATTTTTTAAGTAGTTAATATACAAACCATTAATTGACATTTTGGTTAGTTACTTACTTACATCATATGATTGATATGGTTATACTAGTTATATATTTACATTAATTAATCTAATTTGCAATTATAAAATAAAATATATATCTGAATTGTACTTAAATAAACTTTAATAAATATTAAATATATCAAATAATACAAATGTACTTTACGCACTAATCCATCGTTGTTAAGCAAATAAATAAAATTATAACACGATTCAATTATTTGTTACCTATTATTTAGTCTATTAAGTTTTTTGAAACTCTAGACTCTTCAAAGTTGTTCGTTCAAATTAAAATAACGTATATGAAAATATTTTTAGTTCATATCATCAAATGCAATTTAAACTAAGGGCATCATTGCGTGCTGAAACATTAACTAGTTGGTAATGTTTGAAGCAAACTGAAAGTTTAAAATATATATCTAACATATAGAAACAAAATCTTGACGTTTTAATTATAATTATTTATTTATTTCAATTTATGACTTTGAATCATCATGATATAGCTAGTGGGATAAAATACGACGTTTCCAATGAATACAATTTTTTTTTAGTTTTAAATTTAATAATAATCGTGCTAATGATTCCGAAATATTAAATATTAATGAAAAGCTATTATTAATAACTATTTCAAGGTAATGAACACTTTTTGCTAATAAATCGTAAACCATGAAATGTTTATTCGTAAACGATTTCGCTTATTATAGATGTCATAGATATCTACATCATATAGAGCCAAGGTTAGGAATGACAGTAATTCACACATCAAACAAATACTTGAATAGTTTAAAATGGATTTACCATAATAATTACATTCAAAAATACTTTTTTTTAACAATTATAATAACCTTAATTTATTATACATTAAAGTCGACTAATATTGTGTTTTGAAAAATTATAACCCTACGCTTTATTATTAATTGCATATTATAATACTAATTTAAATACTACATAATATTTTGTAACTATATACAGTTTTAATTATTAGGATACGTTAAAATAATAATAATTTGTTAACAGCAAAGCTACTCTGTCATTGCTTGTCTAATATTTTTGAAATAGTAAATTATTATATAAACTACAACGAATAAACACTGATTTTTAATGTTTTTTTTTATGATATGATATCTAACACCGATTTAATAAATAAATGTTTTAACTAAATAAAAACAACTATCTAAATGACAAAATATAAAATTATTATATATTATATAGTATAAATCGTTTTTACATATATATTAATTTATAAATCTAACTATGAAAAAAAATAAAACATGTTATATTTGTTTTAAAACACTCATTTTAAATGTTATTATTTTCAATTTATGTAAATTCAATTCTGGGCCTAAATCTTAAATTGAAAAATTAATCTATATAATTATAATTATAATAATTTATATAAAAAAGTGTTAATTCATATTTATTAAGATTTTTCTTTTATTATATGGTAGTAATATCGATGTTTTAAATTTTCAAGTCTAAAAATTATATCCCTCATTATATATTTTATCAAAAGAATAATGTAAACTAATTAAAAATTGCCCTTACAATTAAATTTATATTTTATTTTGAAATTTAAACGATTGTCTATAACCAAATGAGCTGATTTTTTAGATTTTTAAATCAAATTTAAATAATTGTAAGTAATTATGCCGCATTATGTCCTGTATAATATTACAATTGCATGAATTATACAAACCAATAAAAAAAAAAAAAATTTTAAGACCTATTGCAATTCTAAATACAAATAGTAGATCTAAAGTTCTAAAATATGATAAAAAGCTTTTTGTAAATAACATTATTTTACCACGTGGCATATAAAATGTCAAGTGTGTAAATAATTATATGAAACTACATTTTGCTTCACCATATAAAAATATCAAACCTTTTTCCTGACCCACCATTCTATTGTTTTGTACAGTCCCGTACAACACGGTGGAAAGAACGTTAATAATTTAAGACTACTAGATTATTATCTAGAAATTGCTTGGAGTTTTACTGTATATCAATTAGTAAGGATAAAGTATATTGAAGGTATATATTACATTTGTTATGAGCTTATAACGAATGGTAATTTGTTTTAATTAAAAAAAAAAAAACAATACGAGGAAAATATGTTTCCCTTTCCATCAACTAGACTATAGAAAATTCTGAAAATGGAGTATCGACTATAAAACGCATCCGTGTCAACTATGATAGAGCAAAAGTAATTTTTTGACGGGGGTGATTGGAAATTATTTTATGGATCCACATATTTTAAATATTTATATGCATATATATATATATATATATATGAATAAAATAAATAGTTGTGACTCGAGTAGATGATCACGGAATAGATCACAAACCGTCGCGAGACAGTAAAACGGGTCAGTGGAAAAATTCAAAGAAAAACCCGTGTGACATTCAACAAAACCATGATGATGTCGTTTTAATTCACTTCCCGTAAATACCCGGGAATGACGTTAATATCGTTAATATACACACGATACACATTTCACTAATGAAAGTCACTTCCGGCTGACAACGAGCCTGTGTGTGTTAAGGTACATGTGGTTCTTTTGCTTGTACGGCAATTTTTACCGCATTACCTGTTGCACTGCAGTGTGAACCGCGGCAATCACACAAACTTGTAGGCCATGTGCATTGTATGTGCGCGTGTGCGTGTGTCGACGCTTCCTCCCGCCGACTCGTGTCATTATTGTTATGTTTTTCGGATTTTCCTCTCTTGCTCTTTCCGTTCGTTTTTTTTCCCTCGATTTTCGTACACGGTGCACGTCACGAATATCATCGTTATAACATACAGAAACGTGTTGTGTGATGTCCGCGACTGCTACCCGTAGTCCACGGGCTTAACACGTATTATGTGTATAAACTACATATTATTATATATAGTTGGGTACCAGAGTGGCCGACAACAGCATATACCCAGGCATGCGGTAATCATCGCCGCAGTGGCTCGGCGGCGGTATATTATGGCGGCGGCGATGATAATATATATATATATATATATATATTATATTTTTGTACACATCGTAGTTCGGGCATTTAACTTCCCCGTTCATAATGGGCCATTATACAAACGTTGTGCACTCCTTATATAATACGTACGTCGTTGGCGTGCCGCGTTTTCGGTATGTGTAAAAATATAGTAATAATTACCATTCCGGTAACCATGTTATATACGAGCACGGTCTTTATAAACACGGGTTATTTATACATTTACGGTGTTGTACTTATTTATATGATATAGTATAACGTCATGACTGTCTCGCGTGATCGGAACGATCAATAAGTTCCTCCGAGACACACACACACACACGCACACACACGGTTCCCGTTTATAATTCCCTGTGACCTAACTCACCCGCCCCCGACGACAATCGTGCTAATGGTTAGTCGTTTTGTCTGTTGCCCTCCACAACCCGCTGCAAGGTACACAGTAACTTCAACCCCATACAGCTCGCCCGCAACGAACGTCACACACGGCCCTCTCGCGGGCTGACGTTTGATTATTCTGATATCTGTGCGATAAGGAGGGGGGGGCAACACGCGGTAAACGGACAAACTGTATACGCATGCAAATAATATTTATATGGACGCCTAAGAGTTTTAGTGTTCTTTGTAACGCACACCAGCACGCTATGAGTTACATATTATACATGTATGTACACTGACGAGCTGAGCCTATTATATTATTTACATAGTTGGTACACTGGTACCTGCCACTTACCAGTCTATATATATATGCAGATTATGTATACATATTTACTATATCGCGTATTAGAAATTGTTCTAAAGTGTGACTACCATTGATTAATAATTAACATTACCTTGAGCAAAAGTGCATCAATGCATGTTTAACCACACTGGAAATTTGTATTTATGATACAAGGTTTTTTTTTTTTTTTTTTTGGTTTTAGGTCAATAGGTATACTTTTAATTGATTTTAAATTATGAAAAATACATCCGAAAACATATCCAACGTCCATAAAAACATTGCAAAAACTTTTATTTATGACATAATTAAATCAAAATATTTAATTTAAATTTTATATTTTTGTATAATAATAAAATATATTAAAATACATTATTTTAAAGTAATTATTTTTCAAATAAAACACTCATTTTAAAATAATACATCTCAAAAATTGAACAGATATTCTTGAAATGATTACTCTGAGAGAAAAAACTGTATTTTTAAGTTCTATATTCATTTAAAAATACATTTTATTTGGTGAACCATTTAAATTCTTTTCACATAAATTCACTTTCGTTAATTCATAAAATTCGAATGAAAAAAAAATGCACTATACGTCTATAGAAGATTTCAAAATATTGATTGTTTGAACAAATATACATTTTTAAAAACAGAGATTTAAATGTTTTTTTAATTTTTTAAAGTTATCATGTTTAGAGTCTATATACTCGTTTTTATTATCTGTACTTAATAATTGTCAATGTTTTTCAGTTTTACATTAGAAAATCACATACTCTCTACTAAGCTTAATAATTTAAATCATTTAGAAAAAATAATAAAATTTGTTACAGGTTAGTAGGATAGGTTAGGTGGTTATAACGTCATTATTATAATTCAATTAATACTATATCAAATAAAAATACTTTTGATACTGACACAATTAAGTATAATTTTATAAAAAAAACTTTGATTTTAATCAACATAAGAGTATCTATATCTACTTATTTAAAAGTAAGAACTAAAAACTTAAGTATAAAAATATTCACATTTTGCTTGAAATTGAGATCAAATTATAATACTGTATTATGTAAGCTGATAAAATATAATGTCATAACTTTCTTAGAAAACAAGGGTTTTAGGGAATTGCCCAAGGTCTCGCCGCTCCTAAAACTCCTTAGATTTTCCTTTAAAAATAGTATATTCATAAACAACTTACAAATAAATATTTCAATACTCAAAAAGACATAATAGACTTTAATGTCATTTTTATTTTTATTAGTTACCATTATTTTGTTTTGTAAAATACACAGAAGTATATATTTTTATGAATTTTGTTTGATAGCTAAGTCCCATATCATAATTTTAATTATAAATAGATAAATTCAGTACTTAGTAATATAAATATATTTTAATAATTATTATAAATCTAACCGTATTATATGTTATATAAGAATTAAGCATACTATTATAACAAATACTGTCTGGTTCTATAATTTGAAAAATTATTATTCCGTAAAAGTGTGGAACCTTTGTCTAGACATGTTTATGTTTGATCATTATTTTCTAAATGTATTTGTAATTACATTCTTAATAGATTATTATCTTAAATGAACTGTTTTAAATGTAACTGGTTATTTATTAGTAGGACTACATGTTCACAGTTAATTCCTAAATTTGTAGTGAATTAATATGTGGTTTTTTCAGTGTTAATATAAATATATAGCTTACTTTTTAAATCGATACATTACGAGTTGACTTCAAGAAAAATGTTTTAAAATAATGAAATGGTTATGTTGGATCTCAAGTAAAAGACCAAATTCAAATTAAAAAAAATTTATTTAATTCCAACCTAATTCAATGTGCTGCATTGTAGATGTCAAGCACCATACCTCGTCATTGAGTAGGTCAATGTAATGAATGTGGTAAATTTGAATTCAATGATAAATTATAAATCATTGCTTACGATGAAAAACGATTCTTAGTGAAAAGATATTGATTTGTCAGTCTATATTTCTAAAGACATTTTTTTATAATTATATTGCTATCCGTATTTATTTTTTTTTTATTAGTAATAAGGTGGGTTGAACTTATTTTTATCAAAAA
Organism: Pentalonia nigronervosa; assembly: GCA_014851325.1. Classification (NCBI taxonomy): domain Eukaryota; kingdom Metazoa; phylum Arthropoda; class Insecta; order Hemiptera; family Aphididae; genus Pentalonia; species Pentalonia nigronervosa. The sequence goes on along the minus strand of JACXSJ010000646.1, from coordinate 148,685 downwards.
CAAATCTTATAGGTAGATTGTTATGATATATTATTTATTAAAGTATTATTTCATATAATATAGCTTGTTAGCTTATAAGTTCTAAGTTAATACCGACATACCGTAAAACGGCGCAAATAGGTTCGTAGTATAAATAGTTTAAAATTAATCTGAATATTTTGAAAATGTCATTGTATGTTTAGTAAATAATAATTTACGTGATATCGAAAAGTTTCAAGTCTTACAAACTATATTTAACAATAGAAATGTCCATAAATAAATAATAAAGCCTACTTATTTTATTTTTGATATTTTAAGGTTTTGCTGTTAGAATAACTAAGAGGAACTTGTACTCGATTGTCAACCTTTATACTTATTCAAATGGAAGTTTTAAGTTTTTAACTACAACACATTTGCAAATGTTAGTGATTTTGATGAATTTTGTAAAAATTTGATCTTAATTGAATTTCAAATAAAAAAAATATTGTGCATATGTATGCATTTTTGATATTTTCAATATGTTTAAATTGCTTTATGAACCAATGATCTATGAGAAACCGTGTATAAAATATTCAAACTATACATTTTTTTTTTATCAAAATATATAAAATAAAAAAATTTAAAATAGTCAAAACATTTTTAATGTCTATTTATTACTCAAAAAGAGCCAAAATACTTTAAAAATTATACCGTTTCTACAAAATGTTAACATTAATATTTGGTGAACATTTTAAATATCTATAGACGATTATTTGTTTTTATAGTGCAACAAGATCGATTTTTTTCAAAAAATAGTGTTGCTTAAATATTACCGTAATTTATTTTTAATTTTCCGGTTATTAAGTCCGTATGGTTGTTTGATTTTGACCCCAAAGTACCAATACTAAAGGATGTTTCATAAAGAACGCAGTTTTTAATTTTGCAATAAATCAATTTTATTTTATAAGAGATCTATTATTAATGGTATATATTATTTCACTATGAGTTGAGGTTTAAGTTTGAAATACAATATCGTGCATATGACCCCTTCTACTCGCTCGACATGCAGTGACTCTGTCCATGAAATTACAAATCATCTTTTCATAGACTTGCCCAATGAGTTCACTGATAAGTCGTTGAATTTATTGCTTAAGATCCAATAAAGTTCGTTGTTTGTTTGCATAAACCAGTGATTTAATGAAGCCCCAAAGGAAGAAGTCACATGGAGTTAAATCACATGACCTTGGTGGCCACTGCTGATCGTCATGGAGGGAAAATGAGTCGGCTATCAAATTTTTCACAAAGCAATGCAATTGTGGTCCCAAAAGTATGACAGGTCTTGCTGGAACCACATTTATTCAGTATCCATGTCATCCAGAATAGGCCAAAGAAAATTGGAAATCATGTTTCAATAACGATCTCCATTCATTGTTTCTGCATTTCCATATTCATCTTCAAAAAAGTATGGACCGATCATATTTCCTGCTCAAAAGCTATATCAAACGGTTACTAGCTGTGGTTACTCATTTGTTTTAATTTTATGTGACTTCTTCCTTTGGGGCTTTATTAAATCACTGGTTTATGCAAACAAACAACGAACTTTATTGGATCTTAAGCAAGAAATTCAACGAGTTATCAGTGAACTCAATGGGCAAGTCTGTGATTTGTAATTTCATGGACAGAGTCACTGCGTGTCGAGCGAGTAAAGGGGGTTATATGCACGATATTATATTTCATACTTAAACCTCAACTCATAGTGAAATAATATATATCATTAATAATATATTTCTTATATAATAAAATTGATTTATTGCAAAAATAAAAATTGCATTCTTTATGAAACACTCTATATATCCAATTTGCTACTATTAACCACCCTCGAAGTTGAAGATGAATACGTTACGATTTATATGTATATATACTAGGGGTGGCTCAATATCAGACGATTTCAAAGTCGATCCACCTTTAGATTAAAAATTATTGTTATTCATTTAATAGATACAGTTACACACATATTTCGGATTAACCTGTTTGTGTGAAATGTAATTTTCTCACATGATCATCATATAAGTTAAATACCGAGATACATTTTCAGATCATTTAAGGCAGCATCTTCGTTTAGCAGTTAGTGACTAATGCCCAGATTATAATAATTAACTGGCCAACGATATTCTGTGACAAGATTCTACGCCAACAGTATAATGTTAGTTTATTTTGAAACTATCTAAAAAATAAATGTGAAATACTCATTTTTAGATAACATTAGACTTTAATTTTTTTTTCTTACAAAAGTATGTTAATTATTAAATATTAATATTAGTGATAAAAAGTTAAAAATAAAAAATAATTTTTTTACGTTAGTCGTTCCTCAAAGAAAAAATATATTATCAATAGATCTTATATTATCTTATTATTAAAATCTTGGCCACCCTTGGACTATATTTTAAGTATCAACACACAATTTAAGTCAAGATCACAAATATTAAACTGACTGAAATTGTTTGACTGGGTATACAATTTTCCTAGGAATTATAAAATTGTTGATAAACAAAGAGTAAAGTTAAAATTGTTACTTATAAAAATTAAAAAGTAATGACGGGATACTCTGCAAAGGATACTCGTAGCTGAAAATTAAAAATACATTTTAAAATATAACAATATAGTAATATTTATAATGTGTTCGGAAATAACTTAGTCGCACCTACTATTTGTTATTTTATTTTTAATTGATCATTATAGCTTCAGCAACATAGGCTATTAACTTTGTAGATTTAAACATTATATATATATATATATATATTTGATACAATTGGTTACTATAATAATGACTTAAAACTATTTAATTATTAAATTTTTTTCTCTATTATTATGGTATTGAGGAATGACAAGATAATTTCTGGTTGATATTTGGCAGTCGGATCCGATTATCTCTTATATATTTGTTGGTATGTTATGTTTTTTTTTCCTTTCTTCTTCTTTTGATCTGCATTCAGTCATCAAAAGTTTTACTGTGAGGGTAACTCCGCTTGAGGTGCATTCCGTTGGTGGTTGGTTTTTCATGGATGTCCGTGTGTGAGGTGGATGTGGTTGATTCTCGGTTGGTTTATTATTATTTTATTTTTATTAGATGTTTTTGGTAGTGGTCTGGGATTTATGTTTTGTTTACTATTTGTTATTGGCCATAAATAAATGTTTATTCATTACAAGGTTCACAGTTTATATAGTTCATGTAAATCTAATGTTAAGAGAAATAAGTGCTATTTGTATTACTAAGGAGATTAAAATCATTAATTGTTATCATATTTTAATAATTTAAAGATATTATAAAAAATATAATAAAATAATCCTTAATTTTTATCTTATTCAAACATTGTATCATTTAATTAATTTGTTGATTATTATAATCTTTTATTTTAATTTTCATGAATCTGACTTTTCTGTTTATCGCTCATCTTCATACCTTGATTTTTGCTTCATCTATATTCTATATTCAGTGTCAGTCTGACCCACCCGGCTATCCGGCGATTTCCGGTGTCCAAGGGTATTTTTATAATATGGGGGTGGGGGTAATTACTAAATGGAAAATGTATAATTAAATTATTAAGAGTCATGAGTTGGACTTTTAAAATTATTTTTGAATTAAGTATAATTAATTATTGATTAAAAATTCTAGTAAAGCTTACAAATTAAATGAATTATAGAATAGGTATATATTAGGATATTCCATATTATATTTATTTTACCATCGTACCGCTCACTCGCGGTTTATTCAGAGGGCAATAAATTCCTGCCACGTTTTTGAGACTATATACCACAACTATATTATACACATAATACTGTCTTATAATATGATAAAATATATAAATTATAAAATAATCTTATCAATTATTACGTAGGTGTTGATGTGAATGCACTGCGTGTGTGTCTAGCGGGCACCTCGGTTTCGACTCCGTAAAAGTATTATTACACAAAAATAAAATATATTAAAACTACAGTAAGTACACTTTAAGTTCAAAGTTTTAATTAGCAATTTTTAACAATCACAACAATAATTATTCTACTTAAACATATGCTCCGCAAAAATAAATTTTACGCGCTACGTTCACCGCGCACTTCCGCATAAATTTTTTCGATCGTTTTCAATGAACGAACTTGCAGCCACCTGACCGCAGTGTTTGGATAGGATCCGGCACCGGCTGTGTTATCTTCACAACGGCGTAAACCGGCGAATGAAGGCTCAGCTCAGGCGCCGAACTGAAATTCACAACGTGTCAGCGATTTCGTTTGAACGGCGGCGTCGGCAACTCGATAGCCGCAATGCTTATGACGGCGACTGCCAAATCCAATCTGTCTATAACCGAGCGACCGTCACCCACCAGAGACAATATTTCCCGGTCGAGTGACGGACTGCTAAGTGTTGTCGCTGGCGATGTGACGGTCTGAATAGCTGCAAGTGCGGACGTCGGTCTGATTGTTTGCAGTGCACTGCTGGGTTTACGGATTAATATCGGTTGCACTCCCAAATCCAATCTGCCTATAACAGAGCGACCATCATAAACATTCTCAGCAGACGCAGTTATGTATTGTCGAGAGTATTGGACGGGTTTAAACGATTTAAACGGCTATTGTCGACCGATGTTCAACAAAAAACTTAGGAGTGTACAATACAAAGACATAACAATACTTTATGAACACGGTTCTATAAGAAAAGAAATGACGAAATGTTATTACACTTTCCACAAATATTAGGTACTGACTGTAACATGCGAGTCTCGAAAATGTAATGAGCGATTTCAATGATTTATTTCTAGCAATAAATAATTAATTATAATAGTGTCAGAATATTATTACAATTAAATTAAAATCAACTTAAACAATTTTTTTTTTTATTTAATTTCTTTGACAATAATTTTGATAGATGAACCACTGAGAATTTTTAATTTTTAGTTTTTACCTCCATACAGCAATACTAACTATAAGTTCAATTTTCTACAAAAAAAACCTCTATTAAAGTGATCAAATAATTTTGAATATTATAATGACGAGCGTTTACTGTCATTTAATCATTAATCATCTATTTGAATATTATATACGATATACCAATTTTATAATGTTATTACTTTATTAGTTGCTCCAAAAAAAAAATATATATATATATATAAATAAATATACGAAATAATTAATTTTAATTTTATTCACATAATATATAATATGTCTGTATGTTATACAATCGAAAGCTTGGTAAATTAATAAAATCATAACAACGCTTTATCTTTATTGTCACATGTATTGCTATCATACTCTTTCCTATCTTTCTATTTGTGGAAAAAAAGTCACATAATTGAAAATGCAAATTGTGAAAATATTATCTACGTGGTGTTAATTTATCAATATTTTTACAATAATGGGTTCCAAATTTTATAAACTGAAATTTGTGGTGGCAGCCAAATAGAAATATTATATATTACTATTCTGGCTGTACACGATTTTTGAAAAATTTGATTCGGATGGAAAACGGCGACATTCACATGGTGTTAAATACAACTAAATTTACAATGTATAGAAGCCCAGGAATCAAATTATGAGCTAAACCGACACTGTCTATACTCTATAATATTATAAATAATATCACTATTTTTCTTACCTGTATGTATAATTGTGTTATAATTTTCTTTTATATATTTATATATCGTATCATCGTTTTTTTCTTACTTATTTTTTGTGAATTTCTAGACAATTGTTCATGATTTTTTTTTGTAATCATATTATTTAAATTTTAAAACCAAGTGATACATCATATACATTGGAATTGGTTGGGTATTAAGTGAAATTATAACAGCATGGAGACTTGCGTCTCCAACCAAATAATTATTTGTAATTTATACTCTTGAACTCTGTTGGCATTATTTTTCACAGTTGCACACCTCAGTATAATGATTCAAAAACGACTATTGCTGCAGTTGTAGTCTATTGAAAAACCAAATCGGCGTCGGCAATGATAGCGTATCACGTCGTATAATAAAACGGCTTATTATACGATTATTATACACTTCGAGCTGGTCCTGTTAATCGTTCGTAACATTAGGTGAACTGGACGGTTTTCATCGATACATGAGCTCAGGACGTGCATTAAAAACGGGGCCGATGAAAGGACCAGCGTAATTTGTACAATTTTTGTAGCAGGTCAACGCAACCGTTGTCGTTAGTTTCCGGTACCTATACAATAATAATAATAATAATAATAATAATATAAGACCGGTACGGTCACGTTACCGATTCGGAGAAGAATAACATAATAATTGGAAGACAATAATGAAATAATAATAATCTGCGACCGCAAACGTTTTATATTTGACGTTGGCACCGTGTAAGTCGAAGGAATTGCTCACGTACACGCGAATGATAACCCGACACGGCTATATCATTATGTTGTATTAAATACGTCCTAGCTAGATGTAGTGCGAGTCGAATAATATAAGATAGGCGAACGCGCGAAAGGGTGAATTAAACGGTCGTGTACGAGTGGTTCGCACTGAGGGCAGACGGAGGCGACGCGTGTGCGGTGTGTGGGGTGCGAAGAAATCTGGCCGGACTGTTCAAACTCATCTATTAAACCATATAGGTATACCACCACAGTGTGCGAGACGGAGAAACGGAAGAGGAGACGATAAAAAAATATATAATAATACAACGCACATATTATATTATATATACACACTAGTGCACTAAACGTATAGCAAATAAGACCGGACATCTATATATTTTCTTTTCATGTGCACCGGATTGTGTGTGTGTGTATGTAATTTATCGGAGCCCCCCGAACAACGGTATCTCACGACTTCACGATCTTCATTACTCGTTCGCTCACGAGTAAATTTCCGACGGGTATTAACCATTGTTTCACGTCAACAGAGTACAAAAAAAAATCCACGTATATTTATGTGTGTGTGTGTGTGTGTGTGTGTGTGTGTGTGTGTGTGTGTACGAATTGAGATGGTTGTTTTTATCTCCGGGTTTATAATAATATTATATTATATACTCTCTTTTCTATTTCTCTCTAGTTTTTTTTTTTTTTTATTTTGGCCTCAAGTCGTCGTCTTAGCTGTTGTATATTTTTACGCACATACAAAAATAAAAACGTGTGTAAAAACGCGCACACTGATCCTCGGTCAACCGTGACTCTATAATATTGTTATGTGTGTTTTAATTTTCCCACATGTCGTTCTAACGGTCGCTGATAGAATTATTAAAAAACGTGAAAAGGTCCACCATCGAAAGAAACTGATCGCATGGATTGAAAACGACTTGACGACCATACACTTCACTCATAACGTGAGTATTTTAAACTGCTTTCTTCTTAATCGGATGAAAAAAATACAAAAATTCAAACTAGTGATGGTTCACTGAAATATACAAAAATATGACTGTTGTATTAGTTAAATTTATGAACAATTTTATTCACAAAAAAATAAAACGTGTTCAAATCTTATCATAATAATTTATTTTTCCAAGTTATATCGATAGACAATTTGTGCTGATATTGTTCGATGAATGATATCTTATACAATACATTTACTAATAAATTACTAATAACTGAGTAGGAAATCTTATACTAGATATCATAGATATTATGTAATATGTACCTATCGTTTGCTGGATTGCTAGTTATTATTAATCATTAAAAAGTGTTTGGGAAATTAATTAATTATTTATTCATTACCTTATAATTAACAGGGTCTTCCAAATTTCGTGTGATAAAAATAGTGGTGATAATGTTGGTTCCATTATACGGTACCCACTGTTATAAATTCTTGTATCGCAAAAGAAATAAGGTATATCATATTATAAGATTATATGATTTGAGACGATCAATAAGACATTTTTATTACAAACCATGTATATATATACCCCTCCAACAGGGAATAGTAAGAGTATAGTATATTTAAAGTCTATAAATGAGACGAATGTAGGAGGTACCAACACAAAATAATAATAACATTTTTTAAAAACAATTGCATATGCAGATCGCGCACACATTAATGTTATAATATGGAAATCCAGGGGGTCAAGATAGTTATGGTGGTAATAACACGGTTGCCCGGGTTTCGCCTTCCCGATAATTCACGGTCTCGGCGGTGTGCGCCTATTACCATAAGCCTGATGTATGTAACGTGTGATGTGTGTGTGTGTGTGTGTGTGTGTGTTTAAACAAACAAAATGATTTCTTTGAGCTGATAGTGACGTTTTAATTTTTACCCTAAATGATTACAGTGTACGGGCGCTCCATGTGCATGCAAACGGATACAGAGGCGAGCAATGTACTGGATAATGCTTAATATATGTCTGCACGGTAGCACACACACACGCGCGCGCGCGAGCGCGTATTTGCGTACACGAAAGAGAAACGATTTTATAGAACAACAAATAATCGTAAAGATGATATCGCAACGGGAAACAATTGGTGAGCGGGTGAAAAAAAAAAAAAAACCACGAGTACAATTTATTCATAAATGCGCGTCCGCCGCAGGTCGATTTTTGCCCGGGCAAATTGACCGTGTCGATCCATCGCCTCCGCCGCCGCCGTGTCTTGGTAGTGAAACCGACGAACCTACGCCGTATTATGATAATTTAATATTGTAATGTTGCGTTCCGTATTATACATGTGCCCGTGATAATATTATAATATATATATATATATATAACGTACGTGTGCGTACCTCCGTAATGTTATTATTATTATTGCCCACCGTCGTCGTCGTCTTCGTCGTCGTCGTCGTCGTTGCAGTAGTAGTCGTGCTCTCTCGATGTGTGCGCGCTCCGTACACACACATAGGTACATAATACACGGGTGGGTACGCGCTGGTTGATTGTTATATTATCTGGAAGATGACTATCGCGTATATGCAAACCACGGCGGTACAATGCGGGTGTCCGCTGCGCAAACGTTTCCGTCGTAATATTTATGCGCAACACGGATCCGATTGAATACGAAAAAAAAATTATACACGCACAGCTGCGGCTGCCTGCTGGCAGCAGGTAATGCAATGGGCACACGGTCGCGGCATCAATCGCGGATAATATATTGTGATGGCAAGACGATAAAATATTGTATCGTTGTTGTCTGCGTACGGTATGCGATGTGAACGGGCATACGCGAAACGTACCCCAAACGGGCACTCTACCGCCATCCGAATGTGTGCTCTGCAAACCGTTTTTTTTCGGACGTACGACCCTTGACATTATATACCCTATACTTTTACGACTTATATATGCTCATATGATAGAGGTAAGCGTTTCAAACGCCGTGATATCATGTATGTAACACACGTTCGGTATAACTCTGATGTATATATTATATAATATATGTATCATGTATGTAACACGGTCCACTAAAAGTTTACAACAGATAATATTTGTACCTTTCATACTTTGCGCCGACGTACATATTATTGAAACATCTTGCACCAACCTATGACTGTCTTGTATCAAAATACATTTTATTCGGCTATCAAGTAGCCACAATGCTTATATGTATAAATTGATACGAGATACTCTTGAAAAAACAATTTTAAATATCATTATATTATGTCTCTATTATACTTAGTATAAGTGATGAGATGTATATTATACTATACCGCCACGTTTTCAAATTCAAATAAAAATTCTGACAATATACCCATATCCCCCATACATATTATTTTTCGTCAAAACTAGAAACTGAGTTACTGTCTACTACTGCTAATTTAACTTCAATATTAATCATTCACATATACTTCAATGACAAAATAGAACTCTATGGTGTTTTTTATAAGTATTTAATCATAAAGAACAGTTTATTAAATATATAATAGCAGCCCTACAGATGCCATTCCTATATTATTCTACCACTGTTGAGCAGTTGTCGATATAATCTTCCATATCAAATGTTAGGAAAATTAAACAATATATTACTATATTTTTTTTTTAGTCAAGACTTCATAAATATAAACTATATTTTAATATATATTATTACATATTACAATTATAAATGTAGTCAATTTAATATTTTATTTATTTAATTTACTTCCGAGTGCACACTGTATAGTTATTAAAATATATTTTTTGCTTAAAATATTCATGTTATTCGTTTTACATTTCCTAGTTGCTACACACCACACATATGCATCAGATCTAAATATTAAATTTAAAAATTATTTCAGTTTTCTGTTCGTACAATTTTTACTTAATGTAATAAATATGCTTTCTTGTGCAAAATGTTGAATGTATTAGATAACGTTTTTTTCAAAGCAATAACTCGTAATATCTGTTCAAAAATAGTAAAAATAGTAAAAATTTTATAATTAAATTTAAATGATTATAAAAGATTTGTTTTACTTTTATTTTGGCTATTGGAGCAATAAAAATGCTTCACTATTAAACGTTGAAGGTAGTTTCTGATAAAAAAAAATTACTACTGAAACTATTCACAACAAAATTATGAGTTACAGATACTTAACTATGTAATATTCAATTATTGATGTTATATGTATATAAAAATGAATTTTATATGTATGTAAATAGATATTTTAAAAGTAAACTTCATGAATATGTTTACAAAAAGGTAAAGGTACCTATTAGGTATAGGTATAGATAACCTTATAGGTAAATACCTATTTAACTGAAGTGCTCGAAATATGCATACTTACCTATTTATTTTCTCAAAAGAGCGATTCTTTGTTAGAAAAATTTTCAATTAAAACATGTATCAATATTTACTTGATTTAACAGTATGCAATTAGTAAAATATATTCTTATGGTTAAGATCTATACATTTTTCTATCAATTATTGACGCTATAATGATATGTGAGTTGATTTTATTTGATACATTTTTAAAATAATATGCAAGACGTAGGTAAATAATATTCCATGGTTTTTAATTAATTGTTTTAAATAGGCTTTAAGGTATCTACCTAAATAGTAATGTTGATTATTTAAACTACATACCATAAATATAGGTGTATTATCCATCTAGTCTATCTAATTGTATTTATGTTTAAAAATTCAGATTCAATATATTTTTTCCTAAAGTATTGAAAAACAGTAAAATAATAATAGAGTTATTGGATAAGGTATGAATGTTTTATGGATAAAAACAAATATAACCCTCCCCTTTTATAAGATTTCCTACAGGAAATAAGCTCGGCTTACGGGATTTACTGTATTGTCTTTCTTATAATATAATATGATCCAATAATTTATAATGATAAAAATTCATATTATTATTATGAAAAGTCTTGCTTAAACTTAATACATTACACAATCATAGACCATAAATCCCCATAAAAGCAAGATCATACCATATAAATTACCTACGAATTATAATACGTGCTTACCCGTAAGTTATACCTATTACATGGATAATATTAGATGTTATAAATAATTTGAATAGACATTTTTAAAGAAAATATAAAAATATTTATAACGGAAAAAATAAACATTCATTAAGCTTAATGTTTATGAATTGTAAATCACCCTCAATATTGAATATACTATATATATTCTAGGTACCTTTTATTTCTGTTTCAACCACGTGACTTAGTAGGGAGATGGCTTTCGCATTACTTCCACCCGGTCTCACATTATTTATTTTTTAATAATAAAACGTACGTCACATTCGTCTCTCTAAAGGTTGACCGCACTGTATTACAAGAAAAAGTATTTTCTAAGAGATCTGATCTGGTGCTACAATTTAAATTTGTACATATGGCCTACAGCTTGATTATAGGTCTTCGTATCCGCTAAGATGCATTTTTGTCACCTAGATCATCTTTCTCTTTCTGGCCTAGAATGTCTTTTACCATCTAGACGAAAGCACATTTCACCCCAGTCGATGACTGCAGCCAGCTTCTCTGCTGATATCGGCAGATAGCTCTGGACCACATAAAAAATGGGCAAGATCGTGTGGCTTTGGTTTTCCCGAAAATTGAGTTGATAGGAGTAGAGTCTTGTCTCATCTCTCACATTCAAAGAGTACATGTTCAGAAAAATTACACTGGTTTGGATAGTAGAAGGATCGATGGTCTTAATTTTTCTTCATCCTATAAGAGTAATTTTGTTAGCCACCAACACCAGTTAGCGCTTATGTGACGTGGAATGTGAAAGAACCATGGTCGCTATCCCTATCCGTATCCTTAGGTCTAAAATAAGTATTCAAGTCCAAGCGTCTCTTGTTGACTGCTCTCAGCGCCTCTACCAAGCCTACGGTATGGGACCTTTGTGCGTTTTTCCTAAGTTCCTCGATGACCATATTCCTCCTGAGTCCGCGATCTCTCTTTTTATCACTTGCTAAAAATTAGACTCTTGTCTCTACATGTATTGCTTTTAAATTAGTTGGGCTACATGGGCGACCGAAACCACTACAAACCAAGCATCCTATTAGGCGTATTTATATTCAACAGGCTGTCATAAAATACATACCACAAAGTAGGTTCTAGCGCTGACCCTTGTGGAACGTCACACGTTATACCGCTCGTTGTCTCTGTGTTCGTGAATTATCAGGCTTCATTCGTTCAAATATAATCGTAACTCGTAATATCTGATATTAATCAGATATATTGAGACTTAAAGTCTTCGCTAATCCATGTCTATGTAATCCCACGAGGCTGTATTAAAGGCATTTCCAAGGTAGAGTGCTACTAGAATTTCTAATTTTAAGCGTCTAATTTCCCATTTGATGATTATACTATATATAATGTTAAAGACTTTAAATATTCCAAAAAAGCCTTTCTGATGGAGTAAAATTAATTTAATTTGATGAGAATCTGAGAAAAAAAATATTGTTAGAAACTTTTGTAAACTAATTAATATTTTTTAGATTTTTATTTTTTGTAACTATAATATGTTAATTTATATCAAATAATGAACTACTTATGTATTTTATTTTGTAAATAAACTACAGAAATTTAATTTAATTTGATCTGTTTTTACATCATCAATGTATATATTTAAGTAAAGTTAACGGAGATTTAATAAAAACAAATGTATATAAGTAAAAGAATATACAATTTCATTGTCTTATAAGGTTTTATATTACCTTTTATAGGTATTTTTTTATAATTTATAAAATTATAGAACAGTCTAAAGTTATAATAAGATATATAATACAATAATAAGTTTATAAAATATACAGGGTACTACAATTCATTTTTCTATTTCTATTTGAGATTTTGAGAATGTTAAACGTTTCAAAAAGTTTCATAAATTACTACATTTTTACAAATTTCTAGTTAAATATTTAGTATTTTATTTTATAAACTATAGTTTATGCTAAATATTTTAACAATATAACAATATAAATCAAATAACAAATGACATTGATTTATGTGTACTTAAGAAAATATGTATTCAAAATGACCATTCTTTTCCCTAGTCAAAATAAATGTCAATGTTTGATAGAGAATTTTTTGTTTTTTTTTTTTTATTATATAATTAAATAGGAAAATAGAATTCAACAAATTAAAATAAACATATTTTATTATCAAGGCATATCATAGCCCTCAGGACATAATTGCATGATCAGTGTATAATAATAAAATTAATAAAAAAAAATAAGTTTTTTAACAAATTTAGTTTGTTGAAAAAAATTATAAAGACAAAATATCAACTTAAACAAAATGTACCATCCAGACAATCGCCTCTCTCCTCTATTTTACTCCTAGGAAAAGTCATTGGTTTCCATGTATAGTTTGTTTATAGATCAAAGGTATTTTTTTTAAAACACGCTCAATCCATTTTATGATTAAATTATGCATTTATTTAGATTCTGATTATTGGAAATTCTAAAAATTTACGGTCTATTTTATAAATATAATTTTATCTGTAGCATTTAAGGACATGAAGCAATAATGATCATATACTCAAGGTCTTATTCTATTTTACATACCTATATTATAGGTACATATTAGATGTAATATGCAGAGTTTTGATGGAAATTTATAATAATTAATGTACATTTGACATTTTTGATTTTTTTTTTTATTTATGTCGATAAAAAAATGTTTATTTTGTTAAGAAGTTTGAAAATGTAATACCTGATTTCTTATAAGATTTTATTATAGCAATTTAAAAATATTAATGATGGATAATCACGATTTTATTTTATAAGCATTTGAATTTTGTGAATTGAAATTCAGTGATGGAAATTTAAAAATTATTTTGTAGGTAAAAATTTATAAAATGTTCAATTTTCATAGCTAAAGCTTAACAATTTAATACAAGGATTTCCATAAATAGATCATACTAAAACCAAAAAATACATACACATATTTTTTTTTATAGACATTTTAAGCTCAAATTTGAACAAAATTAGATATTTAATCAAAGAATAACAATTTAAGTTATTATGTTATAATTCAAAAATATTTTTCGTAGAGATCTAAAACTTTTTCATTTAGGTATTATTATATTGTATATATATATACCTACCATACTTTATTGAATCATTTAGATTCATTTGATGATACTGCCAATTTATGCCATGACCTTATTCACATCGTTCTCCGGTAAGTATCGGTATTGACTCAAAAATAAATAACAATAATATTTAATAATATAAATATATACTATAATAATTATACTAACCTACCATATAACTAATAGTAAAATAAATTATTATAATGGCAATATAAATATATCATAAAACATTGTATTTAGTAATACAGGCTGACAGACCGTCTCCGTTCAGAATCGTTTTTTGTATAATTGCAATGATTTATCATTGATTACAAATTTAACACACATATTACAATAACTTAATTAATGACAATTGACAACAATATCCACACAACACCTACCAATTACATAGCCAACTAATAATTCCATTATACTGCCGAGTGGTTACCTACTTTACTTTCCACCTTTATTTTAACTATACTGATTCGTTTTAAAAAATATTATAACTATTATGACTATTATTACAGTAATCAAAAATTAGTTTTTTTAATAGAAATATATCAATTATATTCAAATTTAATGATCAGATTCTTTTTCATGAAAATAACCAAATGTATGATTATAACTCAAAGTTAACTGTTGGATGTTTATAATTAAAAGGAGAATGGGAGGAAAGGAGGGGATTCAGCGGTCGTCTCACCACAAGTTTTGATTCAATATAAATAAATTAAAATTGATTAGTATATTTTTAAATATTTATCACTTATTTATTATTAGTTTCATTATTAAAGTTGAGCTATTACAAAGTGATTATTTATTTATAGAAATAATTTCTAAAACAATTATTGTAGAATCTTATTTACACTTATTCTTATTAATGTATTATAAATGGTAGATTTAAATCATAATGGTTATGAGTTATATGTTTATCAACGATCATAACAGATTATAACAATTTCTAAATTCTATTTTTTTGAAATGTTAATCAGTGATATTCATCAGTTGATCTCTATACTAACATTTTCATGCGTTAGATATTATTCTGTAAATAATTTAGAACACAATCATAAATTATGTTAATTCAACATTTTTTTCACTCATTTTACAAAGATGCAACAAGTATAAAATACAAACCTTCATAGTAGTAGGACTTTTAGTGTTTAATTTCTTTGTCTTTTCACACAATACAAATTATTGTGGACTTAACACCTATTAAATTTATAAATGTATTTAAACACTCTAAGCCATTGGAGATTGTCTAGTGGTTTTTGCAATACTCTACTGTTTGCATCCCACGACAAGTCTGTGAAATCAAAAACGTTCCATCATGCCAAACCACATGTTATTGTAGTATTAAACTGACATCGGAGATAGCGTCGTTTCGATTTCACGTCCGGTCACTCACTTTTAGCGGCTCCAACTGATGTGTAAAAATATTACAACTCCTTATGTGGTTTAATCATTGGCGCTGATTTTAGTAAACTTCTAGTATTTTAATGTATATTTAACTGTTTTACGCTAGAATCTTTAAAACCTTAGAGTTAATATTTTTAAAATTATAACAAAATAACTAAAAATAGATTGAGAAAAAATTACGTTTAACATTTAAATAATTATATTTGTCAAAATTTTATGATCGACGCTTACCTATATATTTGTATATTTTTTATTTCTGTATGAAGGACTTATAAGGAACCTTAAATTACATTTTAAAGCTTTTTGAATTAAACAAAAAACTAATTTTAATAAGACCGTGGTAATTATTATAAAACTAACATTTTTGTCACTTTTTTGACATTCGTTATTTTTGATTAAAAATTGTACGACTCCAAGTTTCATTAAAAACTATTGATTCAACTTCAAAATGGGAAATACTACGAACGTTATAAAAATACCACGTTCTCCCTCCTTGTTTGAAAACAAACTTTTTGACTTGTTTTTGAATGAAGACTACGAAACAAAAAATAACTTCGGGATGCGTGTTATTTTTACTTCCAGCATTTTTATTTTGCAAACCAAACTGTTGCACGACTTTTGCCAATTTACATATACATCTAGATTGCACGTACCTACCTATTAGTTGACATCTCTATGAAATGAATTATGTTTTTAATAATTAAATCATACTATAAAATTACCCAATTACATCATGTTGTTTATAAATCTTATAATGATTCGATTGTTAATCAACTACATGTTATGATTTTAATTGTTATTAATTATTATTAAGTAGTGTAATTCTTTGAGTACATATTACACAACTAATTTATTCATAGAGGATAAATCATTTAAGCCGGGAGCCATATTCAAATAAGCGATAATATTTACGTTCATTATTATCGTTAAACAATGTATTTAATGATAGAAATCTAAGATATTAAATATTGACTAATACCGTTCGATTAATTATTTTGCTTTACTTTTTGAATGGCTTTTATAACTTTATTTCTTACATACACATCTGATCTCGGCTATCAGCATATTCGTTGTTAATAGTTTTACTACAAGATTTCAGATTTGTTTGAACGCTTTTACAGATATGGATCTATTTTCAGATTAGTTGTAGGTAAACAACTAAGTAAAGAAGTTGATTATTTACGATGATTTTTATATATTTATATTCCATGAAAACATAAAAAGAATTTTTTTTAAATACTTTTTACGCGTGATTAAAAAAGGTTACTAGGTCATTCGAATTTTTGAAGCAAGTTTTAATTTTTACTGTAAATGTTATTTCGTTTTCTATATTGAACAAAATACTTGTCAATTCGTATATAATTGCTACTTACACTAATCAGTGAACTGATCCGTGAAAAAAACTAATTAGGTTAATGATAAACCACTAGATTAATAAACATATGCATTTTTTACACACATTTTATCTATTAGGTAAGTGTTATTTTTGGATGCTCAACATAATAACGAGTTGGAATTCAATTAGATAATTTTAAATGATAAATATTTATTATTTTTTATATTGGTTATAATGTAAGACTCATATCGACTATAATAATAAATTCATCATATTAAAATAATAAGTCCCTAAATTCAAAGCATATTTTACAGGTAAATAATAAAAACTAAAAATTTACATTAATTTTAAATTTAACATTGCATAATTTATTATTGAAGACTAGATGTGAATATATTATAATATAACAAATGGCATTAAATTAATTTAGAAAATTTAAATATTGTGTTGAACACAATCAGTTAAGAGGTTGTCAACGCACTGTTTGTTTTCTTTCTCCGATCCACGCACAACATAGACAAAATGCATTCATGCAAAATTATTATTTTTTTATGTTTTTTAGTAATCTTAGAATAAAATCACCCATTAAAAAAATTATAAAGAATACTATTTTTGAAGTAATGACATATACGTTTGTTTAAATATTATTGTCTGAAAACAATTTAATATTAATTTCAAATTTACAAGAATCGTAGTTCATTCAATGAAAGGTTTTTTCATTCCGTAAATCTTGTCTTTTTTTCTTCTTTCATCACATTCACTTATTGTTTTACTTTTTCTTATTAAACAGATTGTATAGAAAAAAAAATTGATTAAAAAAAAAATATAAAATATTTTATTCTTTAAGTCAAATAATATTAAAATATAAAAACGATATGTAAAATCTTCAACAATTCTATCCTCTATAATTTTTGTAATAGATGATTTTACTCTAAGATTTCTCAAAAATCATAAAAACGATTTTACGTGAATCGTTAATTTACGTTATCTATGTTGTGCGTAAATCTGAGAGACAAAACAAATATTGCACTAACATCCTCTTAATATAAAACTGGTTTTTGAATTTAAAGAAAAAAAATATTTATATATTTATTTTTGTATAAAAAATATGAACTGACATTTTTTAAATTATTCATTTATAGTTAGTAGTTATGGTGTGTTTATATTTTGTACACGAATAATATTATATGTATTATATGTATGAAATAGACATTACTTGGCGGTTGTTTATTTTATGAAAAATTTAGAACATTTTTAAATAATTCTTAATTTGTATTTAAAAATGTAAATTAATTATAATCATTATTGTATAGTTATTTACACTAAATATTAGATCAGTGTATATTTTATTTAACTAAAATTTTCTCAACAGTTAAATATTTAATAATTATTTATTGTTAATACTTACAAAATTTTGAGAAAAATGACTTCAAACTATAATTTTAATGAATAAATACAAACAGGTATTGATATATATTAATTTTTTATATCAACAAAAAATAATTGAATAATAAAATTTTAAGTTCTAAATTGACAGATAAATTAACTATAACAATGTGTTGGTTATAACATTCTTTTGGGAGTCTTTTACAGTTTTTATAGTAGATAAAATTTTTTAATTTTCAACCTGGCAACAGTCTTCTTGTAAAAAATTTGATATAATTAATACTTTGTGGGGGGGGAGGTGTCAAATCTCAAAAGTATAAATTTTTTTTTTATTTTGTTGCAATTAAATATTTAGTTTAAAAACGTGAAACATTCTACTATTGTCTAAACTATCATTTCCTGTACGGCAAATTTAAAACTAAAAATATTTAAATAAATTTTATGTTTTTTATAAGTATATGAAATTTTCTATTTTTTTTCTATAAATATCGATAAAAAATGTATGTTTGTTCAACTTGCAATACAATTCAAGGTTCTTCGTACGTATTTTAAAGTTGTATTTAAAAATATCGAATATGCATTATTCTCTCAACAAATATTTGTAGCTTAAAATTACGATAATGTGTGAATTATTTTGTAGTTAAAAATGTTTACAATTATTATTTTGAATAGGTAAACTTGAAAATTTAAAAGAAAATTGTTCATAAGTTATTACTTGGTATTACAGCAACCTAAAAAAAATGAGTACAGTTAAATTATATACTTAATTTAATATATAGGCATACACCTACCTATGTACAACTGTAATAATATAAGTTTTCAATTGAAACACTATCAATTTATCAGGTACAAGCCACAAGGCCGTCTACAGATATAGGTTTTCGTGAGGACCACGTTCACTGCCCTCGACATAATCGCATCTCCTTCGTCTATCCGTCCGTCCACAGTCGTTTCCGGTCTGTCCCCAGAAAAAATATCCATCCTTATTCCCAGTGAAAGCTGTCGGTATATGTACATGCCAACATGCTTTATACAACAGGTATTCGTTTTCCACACACAGAAACATAGAATCCAGTCGTGAGACCCCACGAGTGAGTGTGTGTCCAAGACGCGTGGGTTTGATTGATCGGACGATCTTCTCGCGTGATCTCCCCCGACGATGACGGTCACCCATTGTCTCCCTCACCCCTCTCTTCCACAATGATCTATCTGCTGTTCGGTCGCTCTAAATGGTCCGACGTGCAGGACAGATATTGATAACAATCAAAATTCTCTCCTCTAACCCTCCCCCCTCCCCATCAAACAATAAGCACCGACACTCCACAGCAGGGAATTCAAGTTTGGACGTTTGTAAGCGTATCGCAAATTATAGTAACCAAACATTACAATAAAATCTGCATCAATAGGTAAGACATATTTTTCTTCAAACCTATCGTGGAAAGAAAATCATATGCACATATAGATGAACTAGAAAAAATAGTGTGAAATTAATCAGTTATTATATTATATTATGTTAATAATAAACAAATACACAAACACGTATATTTAAACTTATTTTCAAATTAATAACATTAAACAACTATTGACACGATCTTATTTTTTTGTATTACTCATAATTATTATTATTTCTATAAACACATTGCTGTAATTTTACTCCGTCATAGTATATACTCAATGTAAATAATATATAAATATACTTTATAATATAATTATAAGCAATGTTCTACTTCTGATCAATAACATTTATATTTTAAAATTATGTATTGATATTTTATGGTCTTATAGGTATCGATCGATGATCAATTATAATTTTTAGACTAAATTAAGAAAATCACTTCATCTATATTATTGGTCTTCGTCTATATAAAATTAATGCAAACCAAATATAATAGTTGTTAGTTACACAATTGTTATAATTTACAATCGAATTATAGTCATTCATAAAAGCACATCTTATTTGTTTTTGAACAACTGGGATTAATTTTTTATATCAAAACCATCTAGGTTTTAGATTCTAATAAACGGCACTTATACATTAAGTGGTATTAAATTAAATCAATAATTACACACCTTACCACGAGGTAGGTTTAAATTGTATGTTTTGTGATATATATATATATATTTTTTATTTTATTGAATATAAAATAAAATATACAATCTGTAAACTAGTTTTACAATAAGAATATGAGTTATAATAAGTATGACATGATTTACTTGATAAAAGAAGTAACCCAGCGGCTACACTTTATGTTGGTTTAGCGATATATTAAAAAATACCATTGTGGCACCATTATATATATTTATTACATTTAATCTATGTACAAAATTAATGATTTTCTCCGCGTGTGTGTGTATTAGGTATTTAATTTTATGAAACAAATAGTTGTTTTATTTTGAGATGTTTTGTATATAATGTTGTTAGTAATTATTTATACAACACCTCTACTTTTATCACCAGCGTTGAAGTTACCTAAACTATGAAAAAAAAGCAAAAATGTTTTATAATTTATATTATGATGCGATAGATAACAATTAATAACTATTTAGTTTATACTTTTTAAGTGGACTTTTATTTTTACATTTATGTAGATAATTACTTCATTTTGAATTTTGCATAATATTATGAAATATTTAAATTATTTCGCAAGATAATGCATACCGATTATAATTAATATGTATAAATTACAACAATAGATATCATTGATAATAATGTATAAAGTGCAATATTTTTGCTCATATCGTAAAGTTGATATTAAACGTGCTTATCAATCATGTAATAATCAGTGTAGTTGTATGAAAAGCAGATCATTTTTGAACATATTTATTTATTAGCAACGTTAAACACATTGTATTAGAATTTCTTTCTTGTGTTCAAACACGTACGAACATTGATAACTTCACATAAACTAATTGTTTGATGCCTACATATTAACAATTTGTGACAATTTATGAAAAGCATGATATCATACCTAACAAAATATATTCATTATGTCATCTCTTACATACAAGCTTCGATTCTCTATACAAATGCATGGTGGATACTAGGTAAGTGGTGCTTGCGTAATTTTTATCGAACGGTTAAGAATCTGTTAAAACCGCAATTATACTACCGATCGGTATTATCGTCGGCAGAGAACATTTTATAATCATTTTGTTTTTTTTTTTTTTTTTTATTTATTATCTCCTCTGTCGATTAGCACTCTATATCAACACACACACACACGCACATACACATTTGCATACACGTATAACCTCAACGTTTTCAATCATTGACACGGCTTGCCAGCAGCGGAGGTTATTACATGTGTCGGGGCCGCGTGGGCGATGGAGTACAACGACGACGACGATGACAACGGGGTTAAACAATGCGGTACATATACAAGAGGAGGATAGAATGAGATAGATAGACGATAAAATATTTATGCGGGAGGTGGAAATAAATAATAATAAAAAAATAAGACTTAGTGGCAGGAAAAATCGTACAGGTAATGCGACAGTAATATACTCACTATACACAGGTAGGTGTACGAGGCACTATACTACTACTACTACTACTACTACTACTACTACTACTACTACTACTACTACTACTACTACTATTACTACTACTACTATTAATACTACTACTATTAACAATGATATTATATATTATTATATTGATATACTAACACGCGCAGCCACTGCCGCCGCCGTTGCCGCCACCGCTGCCGCCACCGACGGTTATTGAATGGAAGGAGGAGAACACCGTAAGAGAAAAACGAGCCGGCGATCGGGTGGGATCCAATCTTCAATGTATGCAACAGTTTCGCGTTCGCCACCGGGTGTATCAGGTTGCACGTGCTAATGAGACGTGGTAAAACGTGACATTTGTCACACGTTGACGCAAATAATAATAATAAAAAAAAAACCGCATTTTTATTATTTTCACTATCATAATATAATGACAAAATGTTAAACTTGTAATTTTTTTTTTTTCTTTACATTTTTCGTTTTTATATTTTTTTTTTTGCTTCCGACTTGTACGCCGCTAAACAGCAAAATATTATATTATAAGCGTCGCTGTCTCCGTCGTTTCGGTCGGACGAAACACGTAATAGTGTTTTCTTCGCGCGCCACCCGAAATTTCCGAAAATATTCCATCATGTACATCGGACGGTCCGGCGACAGATAAACAAACAAAAGTACACCGCAATATACCGTGACAGCCGGAGTACCAGAGAATAGCCGAAGTTATTACAAAGGTCAGTGCGTGTATTATAATAGTAATTAATAATAATATTAATATATCATTTTCGTAGCTGATACATTATAAATGATGCTATTGTATATTTCAATATTTGTATAGGTACTTACGATCCTTGTTTTATTAACGGTGGGACGCCAAGTCACGCAACGTATCTGTGTGCGATCAATCTGAAAGGATACATATGATACAATTGTCCTGTTCAGATTTTCATAATTGAAACAATAATATATTTTATGTAAGTACAGTTGTACAGTGTACACTGTATAATTATAAAATTGTATTTACAAAATATGTGCAATAAAACCTTAATAACTCCAAACAAAATTTCAATAATAAATAAATTATAATTTACGTTTCTTCCGTCGTATTAATATTGTAACACACTATATTATGTCCAATTGAAATATAAATTATAATGCACAAAAACTATTAAAAACTATCAGATATCATACAGGTCAAATATAATTTACATATAATTAACTAGTATAATTGATATATTATTTTTTTGATAAGAGGGTTTGATCTGTAAAATTAATTATTATAACTAGTACAAAAGTTTAGTTAGTCTTTATAAAGTGAATTATACTATTCATTTTTAGTTTACGATTTTTTACAAATTTCAGTTTTTTAATGAATTGAAGAAAACTTATTTTAAGTAATTATATTACACAGTGAACGTATTGGATGTCTTATTTTAATTTCAACATTATTGTTGAATATTAATTATTTATATTATAAAGTAAATACATAATTTAGTTTTACATTTGGCTAATTATTTTTGATTATTCACAACTAATGTATATTGATGGAATCGCGTTTTATTAAAATTAAAATTTTACTTTATTTATTAAAATATATTACCATTGTGATTTTGTATAAATTATAACATTAAAATATTTAAAAAAATATTTACAATTTATTTATTTAGGATATTTGAATATTTAAATTTTATATATATCCAAATATTTTATAAAATTATATTTATAACTATTACTACTATAATCATTTGAATCACATAATATTAATTTTTTTTTATTTTCATCTCGAGTCTATTAATGCATTTATGAAAATATATTAAAGGTATACATGATTGCATCGGGGTATGTATACTGTATAAATACCTATGATAATATGTATAATATCTATAATAATTAAAATGTTTTAAAAATTATCCCATATTATGCTAGTATTTTATTTTAATTTTTTTTTCTTCTATTTTAATTATTTCTACATAAATACCACAAAATTACAATTGAACAGTACTTATTTGTAACGAATTGGGGAAATAATTACATGTGTAGTTTTTGAATCTGTTTCTGATTATAAATATCTAATTTACATGCATTTTTGAACGACTATCGCTGTAAATTAATATAAAGTAATTATTGCGATATCGTATTGGGTCCTTAAGTTTTAATGACATTTAAAAATCTACCTATTGGAGACGAAAATCAATTCATATTTCGAATTATTACAAAACAAAGTATAATTAATATAATTTTATAACCCTCGCTGTGGCGGTCTTATGCATGCCATTTCATTTACACTTAGATCCTTACCTCATAAATCGTCTAAAATTTAAATTATATTATATAATATAAAATCCCAAAGTAGCTCTTTTCAAGCATCATATGTAAAAAATAAAACTTTGTCTACGATTTTTTCCATTTTTTGTCTGTCTATATTTTAATATACGGGTATTGACGATATCGTGATGATTCCAAACCGGCAAAGTATACTGAATTGCCTATACATTTAAAGCTTATCACTGTGGCGTAATATTTCTTTATTAATAATTATTATCAGTTGAATTATTATTGTCATTATTCCAAATAATTTAGAGCTTTTAACACGATTGATAATCTAAATATTATTTTAAAATTACTCAAATTATTCTAATAATTTAATGTAGTAATAAAGTCTCCACGTATTTTTTTTATAGTTGTATACGAATAATACAATACATATTATTTTTATATTGCATAATATTCAATACTCCTGAGTCGTCACAACGAATATAGCAATAATAGTTATTCTGTATGTATAACTACATTAAAATACTGCGATTTCTACTAGTGCGTACTTATTTAACTTTATGTTTCGAGTGATATTCTATTTAGATCAACATATTACAATTTTAAACTTAGTGTGTGCTAACGAAATCATGATCGCAGTTAGTAACAATAAATTATGATGCACAGGTATTAGTGTATTTTATATAATATACGGCTATACCTGTATAATTTAATAATAATAAACCCGTTTCGCGCGTGATGCACTCGTCGTGGTTCGTCTTCGTTGCATGTCCGCACGTCGTATAAGGCCACTTTTTGCGGCTTTTGACGACCGACGATGTCCATGAGCGATACGATCGCAGCCAATAATATGCACGCGACACATACCGAATACGAGCTAGTTGATGATAATATTAAAAATTATGATAATAATTCAGTCAAATAGATGGACCGAGAGAGTGATTGACGGCACACACACACACACACTCACACACATTGTCTGATCAACACGGTTGTGATCGTGCTTTTTTGCTTGCCACATCCACACGACGTACAATTACGACTGTACCTACATCGTATCACAACCGTCAGATATTAGATAGGTAAACCTTTATTTCGTCTGTATTATTGTGCCCTATTACAGTGCACTGCTGCTCACCATTATTGACGCCACTGTACAAGCATAATAATTTGACACGATTCCTAAGAAGCTTATACATACATTTATCCTCGGACCTCAACAAAAGCCTACAAATAAAAATAAATATTTATCTTTTAAATTTGTGACTCTAATATGTGTGGTACCTCAGATATTCTAAATTACTTGCTCATTTCTCATGGCTCTGGCATTATTTTGTAAGTCATTTTCAGTGCTTAAACTCTAACACAGAAATAAGTTATCCAACTACGGGTAGCATACTTTTTTACCAACCTAACTAATCTCACCACTCGCGGCTGGTATGAGATATACTTTTGCAATCGCTACTATGCTCGATATAAATGTATTTTATTTTATTATTAAATATTAAATTTAATAAGATGATAAATGTATTAAATCACATTCGGTGAAGCATATTATACTGTTTTTCTATCAATCGCAGAAAAATTAGTAAGGTAGGTACTGGTTCAAAAATTTTTAGTTTGGCAAATACCTAATTTTTTTATTTTTTCGGAAAACGATTCGTTTTCTATATATAGATAAATGTAAGTACGTTCAAAATTATTTTATATGAAACGTCCTATTAGTTGATAATTCTTTTTTTAATTAAAGATTCATTCGTTAATGAGTTTTTTTGAAAAAAATATTTTTGCTATGATTTTTATCAAATTATTTATTTATAAATATTTATATGCATTTTAGACGGTTATCAAATAATTAAATGATTTTGTTTCGTTTTACATTAACTTCATATTGTTTATAATATTTGATTTTAATTAATATTTTTCATTGAAATTAATTAGTTTCTTTAGATAATTAAGTTTTTATTTTCCAGACTTGTATTTTGTTTAAAAATATTAGTTACTATATTATGTAACGTTTTAATATTTTCTTATTGTATATTTTGTATTCTTATTATTATCAAAGTTAATAGGTAATATTTTTAATCTCTTCATGTATTGCAATATCATTTGCCACATAAAATAAATATTATCATATAAAAGTTTTATTATTTTAGATTTAGAGCAGACCAAAGAATCAATAAAAAAAATGTTTTTGTGCTTTAAGAAACTTTTTTATAGTAGAATCTTTAACTTTGAGGGAAGTTATTGGTAGAAAATTAGATCTAATTTGTATATTGAGAGAGGAGGCGAGTCAAAAATAATAATCTCACAGAATTTATATCAAAGTAAGCAATGTGATAAAATTGAAATATTTATACAAAATCAGTTTTAAACAAGACAAATTTTTTTTTTATAATTTAAAAATAAATAACTCTATATAGACTTGAAATTTTCAACAGATGTTTTAATTGTATTTAATTGCATTTCTAAAACATGATAAAATGTTCAAAACATTTTGTCTCATTTCAAACTATTAATAGGCTTTAAAGATTGTCTATTTTTTTTGGAATATTTTTTAGACGATTACCTTTTTGCTTATAAGTAGACTTAAAAATAAATTATAACGTTCCTACTGAGTTGTTCATAAAATAAATAAAAAATATCGACGAAAATCTTTAAAAAAATTTGATTAAATTCATTAAAGTCATAAAAATGTGCATATTATTTTGTATATTTGAAAATGTATAACAATTTTAATTTTAATACCTTAGATATTAAAAATTAAATACTTGATTTTTCATAAGTATTTTTTTATTAAAATTTAAAAAAAAGTTTATCAAAAAAGCTACATACATTTTTAATGAGCATTTTAAATTCAAACGTATTCTATAACCATTTATCTTTAAATGATTTTTATTATTTTGTTATTGATCAAAAAATATGAATCATAGAAACTTGAAACATTCTACTATCTTTAAATTATTATTTTTAAACTCTGAACGGAGCAAAAAAAATTTTTTTTTATTAAAGCTATTTAAAGCTTCGATAGCAGGACTATTGACTTGTATTACTACTTTAATTACTAAAACTAAATTGTACAAATTAATATGTTTCATAAATAATAAAATGTTTTGAATGATGTCTTCATGTCGGTACTAAGTGCGTCGTGAAGGTGTTCGGGTATGTCAAATGTTTGCCTGGCCTCTGATGTGTCTCTAAATTCTGTGATAATGTGTTTAATAGAAGATAGAATAGCCGCATGTTTGACATGTTCTTGGTTGTATTTGTTTCATAAGATGGGCATATATGTAATATGTATGACTGGTTATCATTATACTAAGGATAAGCCTATCCTTAGTATAATGATAACAAATTAAGGGGTCACATACGTATTTATACAAACGCCTCAAAAATGGTCATTACTTTTCAAAAGCGTCGGAAAAAACAAAAATAATATTCAGAAAATACTAGAATTTTTACGCAAAACTGCAAAACTAATTTTAGACAAAATCGATTTTGTTTATTTGGCGTAACTTAAAAAAAAATAAATAACTGCAAAAACATGACATTTTTACGGAATGTCTATATTAAACACAATTCCTATACGTCATAAAATGTTCAATACATTTTGGCTCTTTTTGAGCTATTATAGGCATAAGAAATGTTTGGTTTATTTTAATTCTTTTATTATTGTCGATAAAAAATTCGATTAGTCAAAAATCTTAAAAAAAATAATACATGGTTCCTCATAACACATTGTTATTGAAAATTAAAAAAAAATTGATCGTAAGTCTATAATAGTTTTTTATAAGTATCTAAAATTAGAATTTCGAAAAAAATATGTAAAAATCACAAAAGTTTGCAATTTTTTTTGATTTAGGAATTCATAAAAATTGTTCTGTTGAAACCTCAGATTTGAATAATTAACACAAGTCTCTCAAATTAAATTGTTCTGCCTTTCACAAAAAAAAAAAATTACCAGAAAGTCCAACTAACATTTTATGAGCGTTTGAAATTAAACATTGGATATTCAATCGTAAACTATCGATTTCTAAGGGAAAGATTTGCTTATTTTATTGTAATTCAAAAAAACGAATAACCGTAACATTTGAAATTTTCAGCGAATGTTGAGATTATTATTTTCTATTTGCCATACAATTTAAAAATATTTTGATTCTTTTTGAGCTAATTGTAGGCATAAGAAATTTTCGATTTTTTTAAATTTTTTTCTATATATATCGATTATAAAATTTTTGTGATGTCAAAAAGCTTGACAATTTGATACAAGATTCATTTAAGTTATTTTAATAGCAATTTAAAAATATAAAAATTCATAGGCACGATTTTTTTTATAAGGATTCAATGTTAAAATTTGGACGAAATTGGATACCTATTTAAATAAAAAATAACAATATTAGTTATTTTGTTGTAATTTAAAAATATTTTTAGTGGGTGCTTGAAACTTTTAAAGTATATTATTATACTTTATACACTTAATGACATTTTCAAATGCAATGTTTTCTGCAAAACTTAATTCAGCTTACTGTATTATTAATAGTAAAATGAATTACTTTAATAGTAATAATATCATAAAATACACTTAGTTTTTTAAACTGACAGACCGTCTTCGTTTAAAATCATTTTTCGTATATAATGATTTTATATAATTGAATTCAAATTTAGTACCCACTTGTCAAAAATATTGTACTTTAGTTACTTATGAGGAATTGAATATGCATCACATTGGTTTTTTAATATTTATAAATAATATGTTAGTGAAGTTTAATAAACAAAACTTAATATTTTAGATTTATTAAAATGAATATAAAAAAAACGTTTTTAGATGATTAAACATTTCTTTTTTTCATATAATATGTATTTAAATGTTATTTTTTTTTTTGCAGTGAATTCATTTTAAATATTTAAAATGTTTTTTAACCATACATTTAAAAAATATACATTTATAAAAACAATAGTAGATAGGTATAGAAATATTTAATAAATACATAGTATTATAATACATCTATAAATTCAAATAAGTATTCAGTGAGTCGTTGTGTCTTATATGTAAAGAATATATAATAATATTTTTAAAAGTGTAGTAAAAAACTCATTATGGTTGATTTAAAAAAAAAACATATGTTTCCAGAAAAAAAAATAATGATTCATTGTTACACCATGTAATATACATAGGTACGTAATATACGTAGCTCATTTATTTGTGCCGGAAATGCGTATGTGTCTTGATAGTTATTTAATTGGGGGGTAGCTTTTATGTTTCACTATCACGTTAAAAAATATCACGAAATAACACTTGATTTACATTATGTCATTATGTTGACATTAAATAATTTTTCAATTTTAAATAACATTCATATTTCACAGAAAATTCAGTGAAATTCATTACGATTTTTAAAGTTTGCAACTATTATAATGAACAAACAGGTAGAACTACAATGTAGTATCAAATTCATCAGTGATCACTCATTGATAATATTAAACATAAAATGTGTTTAATGTGCAACTCTAAAAAATTGAACAGTTTAGGTTCATATACTCAAATATAGGATACAGTGATATATCGATGTATTATTTATCATTTTTAATTTAAAACGGAGAACATTAAAAAAGAGATTTAAATAAGAGATTGGTTTATATTAAAAATTTTAATACTTTGGAAAAACGACCATTTGATTAAAGTTATATAACCTTTTAGCATTGACTGTGCAATTCATTTGCGACTTTTTTTTAACAATTATATTCAGAATACTAAAAATTATGGATTTAAAATTAAACAGAGTTCAATTTAAAATCTATTAAAGTGCCGGATGAAACATTTTGAGCTCTTACATTATTATAAAACCAATAGCTCCTTCACTTTTCTCAGAATAGAAAATACATTTTCACAAAAAAAAACATAAGTACGAAGAACATTTTTTTCCTTATGAAATGTGGCTTTTATTTTAAATACATATTATTTATCCAATTTCTTAATAACCTTTTTTTTTTTTGATAAAGTATTAAAACAATAATATACCATTTTACAATCGAATATTAAAAAAATTATTTAAATTTATAATATTATGTTTTATATTTCAACTATTAAACGATAGAAACAATATTCAAACTTTAAACTTGGTACGCAGTTAATATAATAAATCTATAAGAACAATACATAATTAATACCGTTTGAAACCAATATTTGGTTTCTTAATGGAAATTAAAGTTTTTATAATGTGATTGTGACTGTTTTAAGATTTTTTTTTAATTGATTGTAGTCCTATAACTATAGGTACTCTGATAGAATGCTTACTCTAAAATACGAATAAAAAATTAATTAACATTAAGGATATTTAAAAAAAAAAAATAAACTGTGGTTTTTCAGAGTATCTTTAAGGTGGTTTAAAAAAGATTGCTTATAGGTACCTAAATTACTTATTCCTTACTAAACTATCTTAAAATCAAAATATGTCGTATCGAAAAACTTAAACAAGCTTATTTAATCAAAATTATTACCTTACCTGTATAAACGCAAATTTCACAACAATCCTAAAAAAAATACATTTTATCCAATTTTTTGTTGAATATTGGACATATTGTTTATGTATTATATACAAAGTAGGTACATTGTACATTATAGATAAACGTAAATAAATCTTCCTGAAATATCTATTATTTCGGCTTAATATTGTACAACTTTTATTAGTAGACCAAAAAACAAAATTTAAAAATAATGTTAACCCCGCTGAACTTAAAATCGTAATGAGACATTTTTTGCCATATCTTCAACGTCAGGGCCGATGATCGAATCGCCACCGCAATTATCACACCCTATGTGTTGCTGTCGCTGCAGTTTTATCAGGTAGACGGTATAACCTAAACGTACAGCTGAAACGATATTTAGACGTTTCTTCGAAACCGCCGACTATGCCGCCGGTCTTTTGTCCGTAACAAGCCCATGGCCGGCTAAGTGGTTTCCCCGGATGATATCAATGGACAAGACGTGTGCGTGCGCGAGTGTGTGTGTGTGTGTGTCGCCACCACCGCCGTCGAATGTGTACGTGAGTTGTTGTTATTATGTATAGGTTCGAACCTGTGTGTTTCGGTATCAATTTTGTCATGGTCCGTATACATGAATGAATTCCGTTGCGTCGTGGTATTGCGGTGGGACGGGTGGTGCTGTGGAGGAGTGTTGGATACAAGGGAAACGACGGTACGCAGGGGTTCCGTGGGAGGAGGGGAACGATGGAAGGGGAGGGCAGGCCGAGAAATGAATGAAGTCCGGAATCCATAGTCGCGGCGTGCATGCATGGAGCGATTTCACACTCGGTTTGTGTGTGGTAGCCCAGCCGTATCGGTACATCAATGGATCCGACACCGGATGCATCATTGATCTCTCATCGTGAAGAAAACTGTCCGGAAAACTCGCTGTACTTATACGTTAACACACGCACACGTACACGCATACACACACACGTACACATACACGCACACACACACACACACACACACACACACACATACACGCACGTTCAACCCACGAACACTTCTCCGGTACACGAAAATATTTCTCAAAAACTAAAATTACAATATATATCGTTCCAATATAGGCTATAACAATATTTTTCGTTTACAATATTTTTTATTCGTACGTACAGTAACGTCAGCTCGCGGACTACTTGTCTTTATACATACCTATTACATATTACCTTTTACCCTTTATTTATACCGTGCCAATGGATATCAAACTGCTTAATATAACTTAAACAATGGACATATTCGTTTGTATTCCTGCCGTTTAATTTGAGTTATTTACAGCGTTATGTACATCATTACAAAATTTACTTTGCATTTAACCCCAAAGATTATCTCTTCCCACTTCGGTCATCTTGATGCAGGATAGTGAAGTTTTGTGATATTGAATGCGATAACAATATTAAATTATCATATTCAAATAACAATTCTGAACGTAGATAAAAAAAATAATAAAATATTTTGAAGGAAGTTCTTGTTCACACGCTTGTGAATTGGAACAAAATGTGGACGAATAAGTTATTATAATAGTAATAAATGTAATTCATTTTACCGATTTTAGAAAAATTTATTGTATATATATAGGTATAATGTTGGTTTCCCATTGTCTTTTTGTTAGACTTCATACTATATTCTTATACTACAATAAAGTTATACTTAATATTATTTAGACAGTATAATCCACACCAAAATTAGTTCTAATGTTATGCGCGTGAAATTTGGATGGTGCTACGACTTTAATAATACGACGTATAGTTTTATGCATTTAGAGTTGACTGCAGTCAATCTAAAATATTTAAGAATCTAATAATTCATCGTTTCTAATTTGTAATACTTTTTTAAGAAAACACCACATCCACACCACATGTGTTGTCTAAATCTTACAAACGTACAACATGGAAAATTTTCGTTCAGTAGAACGAATTTTGTATCGTTGTCTTTAATAGTATAGTGAATATATTTTACCTATGACCAAATTTAATCAATATTTTAATTTTAAAGCAAGTAATGATTATTTTTGTATTTAATTATTTTACGTACCTACTCTAAACTTACATAAAAATTATAATTTTGCAAAAAAACATTGAGGCAATGCTGCAGACAATATTCTTACCTTTAAGTTCGACAATAAGTCAATTCTCTCTAATATTGAAGCTAACAATAAAAAATTGGTTCTACTGAACTTAGGTTTAGTATATTTTACGTTTGTAAGACAGATAAACACATACGAGTGTGTCGCCCTTTTAATTATTATTTTTAAAAATAATGAAAAATAATTAATTAAATAACTTTCTGAAAATTTAAATATATAAAATTCAAATGTTGAACAAAAAGGTTAAACGAGTAATTAATCAAAGTATTTTTATAACATCAAAATCTGGAATATAAAATTAAAATGTTTATTATCATTTAAAATCAATAAATTTAAATATAATAACGAAAAAAAATAATAAAAATATAATTTTTTTCATAAATGTTTTAAAATGACTTTGAACTAAGTAAAAAATAGTTTTCAAAAACATAATGGTATTATTCGAGATATTGAATGTTTATTGTTAATAAAAATATAAAATATAACCTTTTAAATTAGAATAAATGTAAATTATTGGTATTAGTTGGTCGTGTTACCAACAAAAAATTGTACTAATATTGTTTGATGGATAATTCAATTTAACTATATTATTCAAAGTATAGGTAGGTGCATGACATATTATATATCAGCATAATAGAATCTTCATGTCATAGAGGAATACATTTTTTTTAAACAAAAATATATTTAAAACGAAACTTTTTTATTTGAGAATGATGTTAATCAGATCTTTTACAACATATCGTTAGTCACATTGTTTGACATAATTCTCAAACTTTTCAACTCTTGAATGTAGTGTTTTTATAGAGTAGCTAAAAATTCGTTAATGATGTGAACACCCTTAAGTAATTTGTAGTCATTCAGGTCGGCTCCTTTCACAAATATTAAGTGCATTCATAATAAATGTGTATGTATAAATATTACAGATGATTACTTATGGTGGTTATAAAAAAGAATTTTGATTTTGATAAACTTCTTAGATAACGCTGTAAATTAAAATGCGATCTTAAGTCAAGTTGTTTTGCACGAGTTATGACCTATGAGTATTTCATAGGTTCATATATTATGTTTGATCTTGATGAGGTACTTTGTTCAATATTTTTAATTCATACTTTTCACATAATCTGTACTGTGTACGATTGTAAACCAATAAATGAATAAACCGTTAATTAATTCAAGTCTTAACGGATATATCAATATTTATGGTTAAAATTATTTCCATATAATAGTTTAGTGTTAAATCAATACTTGTACTTTATTTATAAATGCTTACTAATTAATTTATATTTTATAAATTTATAACCTTTAGTTATAAAAAGCAAACATTCCAATAATAAAATATGGTTATCAAAAAATTATTAAAAATTATTAATACCTTAAAATAATTTCATATAAAATACAAATATTTTATAAAAACAAATAAAATATTTGCATTTAAAAAATAACACATAATACATAGTTATTAATGTATGTTATTTAGGTAGTTATTCATGATATACAATGCTAATGTTTAATTTAAATGATAAAATATATTATAAATCAAACGATATTATCGCAGTGAAGTAAAATATATATCTTAGCTTCTTAGTATGTTAGGTAGTAGGTAGGAATAATGTATGTATTATATATATTATCCGTCTTTAGTATTAATTTCTACACGTTTAAGAATTTATAATTAAAATTAATCGCATAAGTACCAGTGATAAATTCAATTTATATTATAATTCTACGCACGACGTATAATCATAATATGATATCATATGAGGACATCATAAACTCGACATAAAGATTTAGTCGGTATCACAACACACGAGAAACGTGTTATAACCGTAAAATCGTATATAATATTATGTTGACGACGTATATACCGATTACACGTGGTAATTATTATTATATATTGTATTCTGAAATAATCGTTTTAACGAAAATCAATATAATATTATAGACTCGTAATAATATCACGTGAGACGCGATCAGTCGACGTGAGATATATAATATTGCGTGATTGTAGAACAGCGGACAACCTATTTCACCAATCCATTTTAATAATCCGACAATACGTTCCATACCACCGTCAACTCCACCACTACTACCAACACTATCACCATCACCACAACAACATCTTTCCCGGCGTACTCTACTTGCATGACTTGCCACACGACTACTCCGGACAGCGCGGGAGAGACGACCACGGCGGTGTGTAGACATGTGATGATAATTTAGATTGCTCACAAGAGGCTTTATTGTGTTAATAATTTTGGTGACTGATCGGTTCTGTTCAATTCCCTCTTTCTCTCTCTCTCTCTCTCTCTCTCTCTCTCTCTCTCTCTCTCTATCGTGTATTGCCACGTCTCGAATATTATACCGTTGCAGGATGTCTGTGCATAATTGCTTATAGGGGATTAAAACGCACGATCTGCCCTCGGAGTGTATAGTGTATATGTGCGGCTGAATCGCGCGTCCCAGGCTGGTGGATGGTGGTTGTAGCGGCGGCGAGTGCGGATGCCAGTGGAGTGACGGGGTTGGCGGGTGTGCACACCACCACCCGCTCGAAGGGATATAAGAAAAATAAGAGAGAAAATAATTAAAAAATATAAATTAAACGTCGTATTTACATACTCGGTTAAATCTCCGGGGCGCATGTATATATAAGAAGCGTGCATGATTGCCAAGAGAAATGAGTTCGTTAAGAAAACTGCGGGCCACCGGGCGTGGGGTGACTGGGGGGATCGATGGCAGAAAGACCGCGCGACGAGGGGATATGGAAATCCTTATTTTAAAAAGGGTTTGGAAAAACTTCGGCACGCAGGGGTGAACGACGAAAGACGGAGAGAATTTTAATTTCACTTGAGAATGAAGAGAAAACATTTTAACAGAAATAAGAAGGCAATGGTGGCGAGCGGGTAGCGAGCGTCAGCGGTGGAGTGTCGGCTGAAGCAATGGGCGGGGGAGGCAGTGGTGGAAATTAGAAACGGGAAAACTGCGAGGGTAAATGATGGGACCCGTCACAGACCGCCCGGCACGAATATAAAATCTTAAAACCCTCTCTCTTTTTCATTCTCTTTCTTTCTCTCTTCCTAGTCAGTCCCGTCTCACTTATTTATATTCTTTCTCTTTTTCTCTTCTCTGGGTCCACCGACCCCCCCTCCCCAAAAAAACCCCAGCTCCTCGCTCGCTTCCTTGCTTCCTGAAAGTATAATATGTACACGGGGCACCAAAGTTCTTAATAATGCGTACACCGGGCACACGAATCTTTTATTTCTTTGTCTCGGCTTGCGTCTACCACCCTCGTTCACGTAATACACACACACACACACACACACACACACACACACACACACACACACACACACACACACACACACACACACACACACACACACACACACACACACAC
>JACXSJ010000646.1:0-112275 GCA_014851325.1 Pentalonia nigronervosa | reverse complement strand
CACCCAATACCCATCCGAAGTAAATCCATTACTCTAGCCTCCACGATTTGACCACCGCAACTGTCTCTTCATCCCGCGACTACTTTACGATATAGGTAGTCAATCTACTATGTACCTAATTGTGATAATAAATACAATAATAAATACAAATATTATGTGCAATCAAATATAGTTAAATGTTTTTATTTTTTTAATTTTCTACGAAACGACGTCGAATGCGTTTTATATATGATTTATATACATTCATATATAGAAAATATAACTACAATCGGTAAGTGAAGAATAACATGGTGATTAAACCCTTGAAATACATCGTTTCTTAACTCTGGGCGGTTAACGCAAACATTATATAACTGAGAATAATTCAGTATAAGGAAAAAAATGTAATTGCTCTTATTATAATTTATTTGACCAATGTGTCGTTTTGTTTTCTTCAGTGCCGTACAATAACCGCATAGTTTTGAATATTGTTTATGTAAATGAAAACAATTGATTCCGAGCGTATATTCTCAGTATACATGAATAACGTATGATTTATTATATATGTGTTTCGTACACGATTAACATTTAAGAAACGAAGATCGTTCATGGTTTTTGATTTTCCGTCCGCGTGTGTGTTGAAGCATGTATAACAGCATGACCGATAGATACAAAGCCACTCTACCTGTATGAGCACTTATTAATTCTGTTGTTGATGCGTACATTATATTATGAAGGGGAAAAAAACGTACCCGCATTATATATATATATTGCCCGAGTAGACGAAGTATATTATGTCTAATGTTATTCAAAGAGAACTAGGCTACGATTCTGAAACGCACAAGTATGTAAAGAGGCCCTTGGCTGTATTATAGTAACATAATAATATGATATTGAAGAATAGTGATGTGTGTAATGTGTTTTGTTTACAACGGTGTTACAATAACTTGCTTTAATAATCATTATTACGTGCTATAATACAGGTAGTCATCATCGATTAGTTAAGTGGTCGAACTTTAGGCTATAATTTAATATCGATAATGTTCAATGAAATATCTGGATAATTCCTAACTCGGGGGCACGAAAAAATTATTAAATTTATCGAAAAACGAATAAAACATGACTCGAAACTTTATGGAATATTTCACGGAGTTGTTCTAGTAAAAGTACCTTTAAATGAGTTTATTTGTATTACTAAAATATATTTCTTACTTTTCAAAAAAACTTTACACAGCACGAATTAAACGAAATTATTGCATGATATACATGAAGACATGAAGTAACTTGTATATCTACTTAGTAAATAGCAGACATACTAATCACTAATTAGAATAACCACATCACACAACATCGCGCTTTTCAAAATGTGTCATTTATTCGTATATTTAAATATTATAATTTTACTTTTACAGTATTGGTAACTGAAGCAATTTATTAAAATTAAAATTAATTTATTTTGTACTTATTACATTGAATCGTTTGCAGTATTTTCCTTTATTTGAAAAACACGCGTATACATGAATAACACTACAATGACCTTGGTACAAGTTGTAACATAAATATTAAAAACATAAGCATTTTATTGTTGTTCGTAATTAGTGAATTAGTATACGTTTAATTTAAAATATATCAATATATTTACAACCCGTGTTTGTTGCGATAGCAATAATTAGACCAGATATGATAAAAGTGTTACTTTATAATCACTAATCCAAAAAGTGAAATAATCAGAAAATTATGAACTTAGGATGAAGGGGAAAAATACAAATCAGGTTCTGTTTTACAATAATATATTTGATATTATATTGTCACTGTACCCCTGTCCACAATTACCTATAACACTGCAGCTGTCTTATTTAAAGTCACTTATTACAAGTATTCCGATCATATCATATTTACCACGCCAAGTCAATTCTGACAAACACGTTTATACGACATTATTATATTATTTTACTAAATTCAATATTGTTATTGTCACTAACCGCCGTATAATGGTAATGATAGTAATAACAATATAATATAATATTGATAGCGTATTTATAATAATAATAATATGTAGTATGTACTATAAATCTGGTAAACTCGCACATTTTTGTCTCCATACACATGAACTCAGGTCTCCGAATAAATATTGTTTCGAAGAGCACATAAACCTGCGGTAAGCAACCGCATAACCTGTTTAACCCGACTAGGACCATGGTAATTAGTAATATAATACATAAAATACGATTGTGCAACGATATCGTTTGTACAGAGCTTATATTATTATATGGCGTTAAAAGCGCAATATACGCCAGTAGATACAACTGTAGGTATCTGAACGCACCGAGGGGACGAAAAAAAAGGCGTTCTTAGTTATTTTTTTTTAATTCGCATTAGTTTACGGTTGTTGTATTATTATTATTATTATTATTATCATCGAGCCAATAAAAGTTAAAAATAAAAAAATACTTATTTTGTAATAAAAGTTATAAATTACCATTGTTAATGCAAATACGACGGAATTCGATATACCTACTATTATACTTTTATACAACGTGTACCTATTATGCTTGTGGTACGATTCAAATATGTTCGATCTTATTTTAGCACGTTCGATCGATGTCAATGCATTATTTATGCTTATGTTTATGAGGTTAATCCACTTATTTAATATTTTTCACACCGAAACGCATCTTTTTATCAACTGCGACAAGATCAATCTACAAAACATAAAAATAGATATTGTACTTTTATAATAATTTAAGATAAAATTGTATTGTTTGCCTATATAAAAACAATACGTATATATTATAATTACAGGTACATATTTTATACAGTTATACCTAATGAAAAACTATGTAAATATCACACCCATTAAATATAATATATGGTTTTAAAACTGTTTTCAACAAATTTTGGCGATTTGCATAATATTATAAATTATAAATGTACTTTAATGTAGCCAATTCATAAAACATGTAATTAATGATAAAAACGGTAAAAATATTAAATTTATAATAAGATATTAACAATACAATGTGACCGTGTCAACTAATTGTTACGTAGATAATCCAACATAATTGGTTTATTGCATAAAAATGTCAATTTAAAATCATAAAAAGTAGACAACAATTTGAAAAATAAAATAATTTGAGACATTTATATTTTTTTTACAATTTGCACTACTGCAAATTCACACTATAAATTATGTGCTGGAACTAAAACAGCTTGATAGGTAATTAATCTCCAACTAATAACGTCGATTCAACAATTTTATTTATGCAAGTTTATAACATTAAAATGTTATAAGATTTTTAAACATTAAAAAACCAACTTCGTAATAGCTATGCACTTACACCATTTATTGTTTTCAACTTTTTCAAAAACTATTTCATTACTTTATTTTCATTATTAATTTTTGTCTGGCATATAATAAGAGGAATACGGAAGTAAACACTTTGAGGGGAGGACTAACACATTTAGGTCTTTTAATTTTAGAAATAAAAATGTATATCCATATTTCTTATAACTATTTTTGAGTGAGCTTTGAAATATTTTTTAGGAAGTGATTTGTGTCTTTAATCTGCCCTCTGATTAATCTATTATGTTGATGACATCAATAATTATAGTTATAATTATTTTAAAGTTGTTCACCACAACGGCATATTTTATACCATATATTTAGTCTACGAATTGTGTAGTTCGCAATATGTTTAACATAACTACTACAAAAAACGCAGGTATTTTTTTTTTTTTGTGGTTTGAGCTTCATTAAATTCACATATTTTCTCCTTTAATTTATTTATTATATATAATAGTTTTTGTAATTTTACGTAACTACACGTATAACACAATGCAATGATCTTCTACGCTTGTTAGCTAAATTGCATATCTACTGCAATTAGTGTGTGTTTTTCAATTAACTCGAAACGTAATCGATATAAATCGATCAATATAGTATAAAAAATAATATTACGTAAATATTATGTTATATGATTTATTAAAGTATGAAATATAGGTGTGTGTGTGTATATATATATTTATTTTAAAAATTGGGCTTGTAATTTGTTAGTATCGTAACTACACGGTGATTATCAATCTGTATTCTCTGTATTTATTGAGTACATATTAAATGTGGTGAGTATACTGAATAAATAACGATCCTATAGCATAATTCAATTTTCAAGACCTGAAAATGTATTACTAGGTAATCGCAGATATTATGTATTAAAACTATGTTTAGTTAAATGTTTTATAAAATATTTATATATTCCATCGTTTAACTCAAAATTTTAACAGTTTATAAATTTTGTATTTTTTGAGTTACTCTATTGATTTTTTTATTAAAAAAAAACATACACACATAGTTGTACCGCACCGTTTCATTATCTTTAATTAATCTATAAAAAAAAATTGGTGTCAACGGAATAATATTTAATAGAAGATATCTCAAAAGTGTAAAATAAAATACATTTAATTGCTAATAATTAATAATGACCGTACCTATATAATATTACGAGCGCAACAAATGTACGGTAAAAGTTTATTTATTATCACTATAAGAATGTTGTCGGATGAAATAAACAAGAGATTCCATTAGGTTAGCTGATCGCGATTAATAATTCGGCCAGATTAGCTGCCCACACGTTTCAATTATTCATCGATCATATTATGAACAAAACCGATACTGTCTCCGTTTTTACTTTGTCCGTTTTAGTAAATAATGATTTAGAAAATCCTTAGGCTTCCCGAGACGTGCAGTTTGTCAAGTACATCCATTAGAGTAGGCGGATGGGTGTGTGCAATGTTATTTTCATAAAAATATCTTACGTGAGTGTTTTTTTTATTTCTACATAACTACTTTGGAAATAATATATTATATGATCGACTACAACACTACACACATGTGCTATGTGCCCATATCATTATATATCATTATACGTACGTTGCGTTTTCCATCACGATTTTGACAATTTTCTTCAGTTTTTTCCACTTTTATTTAAACATTTTTTTCTGCTCTCCGCATAGTCGTCTGTTCGTTTCGTTGCGGTAAGATCATATGAACCGGAGAACTGACGTGTGACCATTCAGTGCCGTTTCCTTGCCACAATGTCACGCTTCCAAACTATATCGGTGATTCCGAAATAACCGTCACATCCTCCGTCCGTGGGCATATAATAGTAATAAATAATATATATATATATATATATATTAACGTTGGAAAGACGACGGGTGGGGAAATAAAAGTGCGAGGTGAACGAAAAAAAAAATAATAATAAAAATAAAAAACCTAAGACGAAAATCGCTATTGTTAACACCTTTGATCTGTTCACTGTTGGCTAATTAGCCAGGGCCATTATGTTTTTTTCCGCAAGCACACACACACACTCATACGCACACGCTCACATTCACGCACGCACTCTCCACACTGGGACCGCACACACAGGAAATCTTCGGACTTCTCTCCGCCGCCGCCGCCGCCGCCGCCGCCGCCGCCGCCGCCACCGATATATACGCAAGTGGTCTCATTGTTGTTAAATAATATAATATAACGATATTATATATTATTATCTCCGTCGTTGTGTACGTATTTATAACAACAACAACAACAACGACAACAATAATAATATCGTCGGATGAATCCGCGCCGATCGCTACTTGATGTTTGGCCGCGGGCGACGGTAAAACATCACGTTACGGGTGGTTCCCGTGTCATTATCGGCAAAATTAGTATTATTATTTTCGTCTCCTTTGTTTCGTCGTCGACTGTGGATGCAATTTTGACTATCGAGTCTCGATGACACGTATAGTCCAATACTATAACAACACCTATACCTACTGTACTTGTTAATGGAAACGGATTTATAATACGTTATTGTCAATATCGAAGCTCGTCACAAAACACGTGTGGCCTAGCTAGAAAATAACCACTTATGGAATATACCTACGCTGCGTGTTCCTAATTGTCTGGACATTAATAAACGAAAATTCTACGAGACTTGCTAAGTAAAAATTATGGAAAAATAATTTTTTTGAATTTTTTGTCGGTTGTTTTTAAATTCTATACAATCACCTATATTGGTTTATTATAAACGTTTAAAGATTTAACACTGAAAATTATAATTAATCATAATTTTTAGCATATTTGTTAAAACGGTTATAATTATTGTTTCGAATTTCAATTCGCGTACATAATTTGTAGGTATTCAAAAAATTTCAAACAGAGTTGTTATGTTCAAGCAATATTTTTTTATAAAACCAAAGAGACCGGCTCGAAATAATTATGTGATAATATTAATATGTTTTTTTATGGATATAAAGAGTGAACGATTCAAGTCGGAAACACGCATATATTCTACAATATAATATGCTTATATATATTATAATAATTGCCCGTTTTGATAAATCCATTTCGTGGCAAAGAATAACAATATACGCGTACACGAATAACAACAATAATAACAACAACAATATAAACGACATCGGGTAAATGTCCATACTTCCACCAAGCCTCTGATTCAGAAATAACCGTCACATCCTCTCCGCTGCTGTGCGCGGCTGAGCGAGAGCATGAGCCATTGTTAACACGTTTGGTCTTTTACCACGTCGGTTGCGATATAATAATTAACGGGAGTCCCAATTACGCGTTTTTATATAATTTCTGTGCAGATGGGAAACCGCGCATTTGGGAAACGTTTGAAATCCGTTGACTTTCGGGCTCCTTCGCGGCACGGGACTATTGCCGTACGATTCGCGTGTATACAGGTACTTGTGCCGTGCACGGACCGAACGGGCCCGTCGTCGATTCATACATCATCCGACGTGCCTATATATATATATTATGTAAACGCGGTAAGGCACCGCCGATTACGAACACAATCCGATACATCCTCCCTCTCTCTCTCTCTCTATCACACACACTCTCTGCGTGTCATCATAGTCTTCGGTACGATTACGCGGTTTGGTCCGTTTCGGTCGAAATTGCAGATGTCAGCGGACCGAAAAAACAATCAGACTGGCTCATCGCCGTATCCACATATTGTTATAATAACTTTTATATTCTTTACAATATACCTACACAGTTAAGACGATATTATAATTTATAATATCGCGTCACAGTGAAGATATTATTGATAATAATTATTGTACATTTGTACGACGCGATCAAAGAACGCTCAATAAATTCGGCCACGTCCGATTAGCCGCATAAATACGCCGCGAATGGTATCGTGCAGACGTGGTAACATACGCGTTGCGCTTCCTGGTATTATTTAATATAAATATTACACATAATGCTCTATGTACAAACCGCGTGTCGTCTGCGATGATAATTATAATATTATGACATACTATGCCAATATTATGTTTGCGACTATATTATATCAAGGGCAATGCGTGCAAGTATAATTGTACATATGTATATATATGGGATATTAAATTGAACGATGATTTATCACGCAGGTCGTGTACGTTTCGGAAATATACATCACGGCAGCTTCCAGAAAACGGAGTCTGCGGTGAATAATATTAGCGAATATCGAATAAATCTGTAACCGTTTTCGGAAAATATTCTGGACCTTAAATCTGCGCGCTGTCCGTTTCGT
The DNA here is from genome assembly GCA_014851325.1 of Pentalonia nigronervosa. Taxonomy (NCBI): domain Eukaryota; kingdom Metazoa; phylum Arthropoda; class Insecta; order Hemiptera; family Aphididae; genus Pentalonia; species Pentalonia nigronervosa. Next base: position 104,710 of record JACXSJ010000646.1, on the reverse strand, counting down.
AAAGCTTATTCATATATTATTACATATTATATCATGGTGTGTGTGTGTGTGTGTGTGAATTACCTTTGTACATCCAGTTATACACGTACAAGAGTACATATATTGTACAATATTATGTGGGCTTGCATAACATGTAGTGAAAAACGAGACCGATCGTTTGCCACCGTAGCTTAGGTACCTATCTATAATCTATATAGGTACACAGACAGCGCGGCATTACATTATCGTCCATGTACGCCGTACACGCGGCGGCGTTTGATTTCCGTACGGTTTTCGTGCGCGTTGTTGTTTCGCGTGAAACGGAACGAACAAACGAAAAAAAAAAAAAATGCCCTCCACGACGCATATCCGGCCACGGGTTGGCATGTCGAACAAAACGTGCATGTGTGTTTCAGAGAAACATTATCGATCCCCGGCCATCCCCGGTCCGTTTCCCTCATGTAGATTAGTTGGGCCCAAAGTTAAATTTCGTTATTACACACGAACACATTATAAAGGATATACGTATACGTTCACAATCGCGTGAGCAAGTTTAGGGGTTTCTGCGTCACACACATAAGACATTAGTACCCTACCACCTACTCGCCCCTCCCCGCCGCCCCGCCGTAACCGTCCCCGCGACAACGACCACCGCCTCATCCACACCTCGACGCCCAGTTAGTCGTAGTCGTACAAGCAAGCAAGCAAGCAAGCAAGCAAGCTCTTCTCCCCTCTCGCCGCCGCCGCCTCCCGCCTTGCACCGTGCCGGACATACACACGGCGGAGACTTAAGAATAAATGTCGGCCACAAGCCAACGCACACAAACACGCACGTCTCCCTTTTGCATGCGTGTGCACACACACGCACACTGCACTCACGCGTATACTTATATATATATATATAATATATAGTCATATAGATTATGTATAACGTAGTAATATATGTATATGATATACGTGCACGTGAGCGTGTGCGAGTATGTATATATGTATATATATATATGAATATCGATTAAGCTGCACGAGCGAGGACGGCTTCATGTGGTCGGTAGGTCCGTGTCCCTTTTAGTCTTCTCCTCGGCGTTTCCCGCGCGCCCGCCTGCACTGTACCGCGCCCAACTACCCCTTTAATTAATTACTCGCAAAGGGTCGGGGAACTAAAGACAACACAGGAGGGACACTGCACGCGGTCGGTGGCCGACGTTTCTCGGACAGCAGCTAAGAAAACCGACGACGATGGTAATAGTGATAAAGTTCGGTCCAAACGTGCAGTGTTGTATAGTCAGGGTACGGTGTGGGGGTAGATAACCTTAGTGTCATTAGTGTAACAATAGCCCAGTTAATTGTCACCAGCAGAGCGTTTGAAATGTGTATGGGGACTATCATAATATAATACTATAACGTATATACATTATGCACACACACACACACACACACACACACACACACACACACACACACACACACCGTTATCCAATCAAAGGATTTGACAAATTTACAGATATTTGCATTACAGTTGATGAAGTTTTCGTTTTTTTTTCGTTTATTTACAAGTGCCTTTTCTTTCTCGGGCGTAAGATATCCGTGTACGACTGAATTGGAGTATATAAAGGCATATCTTGTTACATAGCAAGCACTCGGTTTTCGCTATAGAAGTTAATGAGTTTCTTTTTTTAATGAAAAGTTGTTGCGTTGTATTTTACTTTTTTATACCTTATAATGATAGCAAAGGCCTAAATTAGTTTTCTTCTATAACTCTGAAATATACTAAGGAACCTTAATAAAATGTCTTAAATCACTACTAAGTATTATTTGAACTTGTATTCTACAAAGCAATATAATATTCTTCATTACTTCTTGTAATGATTTGTATCTATTTTAATCTATTTAAATACATTTTTTACATTTACATTTTTACGATTTGAATATATTTGAATTCAATAAATATTATTTGAGCATCTTAAACATACAGATACATTTTTAGTAGAAATCTTATTGCAAAGCAATTACACGTCTTTCTTGTTAAAAATATATTTACATATACCTAGATATTAGGTACAAATTATTGTGAACATAAATCTTATTTTTAATAATAGTTCATTGAATATATTATCGTATCATATAAATATATGATCATCCAAATATTTTGTCAATATATTATTGTGCTATTGTAAAATAATTATATAAATTAATAACTTGACCACATTATTCCTTAATACATATAAATAAACATTTTTGGATATACCTACAAGTTTTGTATGGCATCGTACAGTACCTACGTTTAATTTATAAATATTTACAGAGTACAGAATAAATGTTGATTAATTGTTTAGCCTTAGCGTTAAATTGCATACGATGGCACGATTTCTGGTATAATCCAATAATGATCTGTAACTAAATATTAATGTTCGGTGAATTTTTCAAATGTATACAGGAAGCATGCTCTGTTTTCAGACTTTCACCGGAGGCGAGAAAGATGTTCAACAAATGATATTTACCATATTATTTTTACTATAATAATCACTAGCTCATGTTTCTTTTTTACTTAGTAGACTTTCTTTTTAAAATCTACTAACACATCCACATCAAATACGAAAACTACTGTTTGTCTACTATTTATGACCTGTGAAAAAATTGCATAATATATTTGATAGTAGTATTCATACAACATCATCTATATTCTGTACTTGAATTATTATTAGTGCCTATGACAAACTGACAAAGTACATAAATAAAAACTAATTGCTTGTAAAAAATATTTTGCAGCTTTGGTCAATTATAGTTAAAAGTTAAGACTACATAAAAATAATACCCAAAATAATAATACTAAAATTTAATTATTACAAGCATAGTACTATATAATTCATCTGTATAAGTTAAATTTATACGGTTTTTAATAGCTTTATTGACAAAATATTAATTTACACACATCCCTTTTTTCACTACCCTTTGCTAACATACATGTAGGTCATAGCAGCTACGTAGTCTAGGTGAGTGGAATTCATATCCATATGAAATATTGGCGTTGGAATGAAAATTATAACTAAAAAAAAATTATAGTGATAGAAATAACATAATTTATTTTCCACTTACATTACATTATTCTTATAATCACCAGTTAAATACTTGTCTTACAACAATATTATATATACGTACAATGGCTATGACATAAAAACTATTGATAATAGATTAATTTCGTACATAAATAGATAAAATAGGTTGTATTTTAAATTTTTTTTTTTTAATTTAAACGATAAATTCATAGCACCTATAGACATTAATAAGATGAATGGGACAATATCATAGTATTAGAATAAGTTATAGTTTTCTATTATCCAAGAATAACCCACCTATATGTCAAACCTGTGGAGTCACAATAAAGGTAAGACAACCAACAAAATGCAGCATGTACATGAAGGAACTCGAAGAAAGCAAAATACCTAACACCTTAGATGAAGTCTTTGGACCAAATCCAGAAACTAACCAAAACATATAATTTTTCCTTTAAAAAACCAAACTTATTAATGTTAAATAAAAAACTAGGTTAAGAAAAATATTGTATACAACTAATGGTCGTTGCAGCCAAAGTGTATTATAATACGATCAATAAAACAAATAACAGAAAAAAAAAACATTAATATATATATATAATATCAATAATATTATCTGGCGTTGACATTTACACATAATATTCTTATAAAAACGATATAGTATACATATTTATAAAAAAAAATAAATTTAACTATAATTATTAATTATATTATATAAGGAGAAGTACAAATTATTTGAATAAATTGGACAGCTGTTTAAAAGATATTGCGATTACGCGACGAACATGAAAAATAAAACAAAAACTATTGTAGTATTTTTCGGCTTGCTGGGCCTCAGAATAACAGTCGAAGCTGATGAAGAGCCTCAAGGTATCGCGTACAATGTAAGCACTATATAATATAATACTAGTATTGTCTACCGTACATAATATTATAAGACACAGACATAATTGAGCGTTGAGTTTGCTAGCCAAATGATTCGCCTTCTAGATATTTGATTCGCATTTTACCTCCCACGTCAAGTTATTATTTTTAATATGTTTTCACTTATTTTTTTTTTCATTATTCCCGTCTTTATTCGTGTCGACCTGTCATCGTTGAAAAATCGAATAAAACCACGAACACCGTGGTAAAAAAAAAAAAAAGAAAAAAAGACACCGCCTCGGGAGACGGACATCTCTCATACGAAGTCAATTACCGAATTATCATGCTCCTGGTGTTTAAATGATTAATGTGTACTCTATGGTCGGCACGGTCGCGGTGGGTTGGAAGAAGGAAAAAAAACGAAATAGACGGGAAAACATTAAGTATCTTACCCACCGGATGCAAATTACCTCCAAGACGTCGTCATTAGACCACGATTTTTTCCGTGCGATAGGATATATCATAAAGACGCCTTTTTTATTTTATTTTCGTATTTTTCCTAGCTCCGTTTTGGTTCTATGTGTGTACGTACGTTTGCGTGTGATCGTGTGTGTGAGTGTGATCGCGGTGTGTATGTATGTGCCATCATTAGTCTTCGGTCTACCTGAGCGTGACAATGTTTCCAGGGTCGAAAAGAGACCTGACGTGAACACCATGTACACTCCCGACGAGTATATTATAATGCGTTGAAAGTGTCGGTATACGCGCGGAGACGCTACATACACATATTATATGTAGGTACCTACCTAACCACGACTGCCTGCGACGGCCGAAGTACACGACGACGTGATTTTGTTTGCTGAACAATTTATGCGTTTACTATTATTTTTTTCAATGCTGTTGACTTACTGATTTATCCTGCTGTAGCTGTACTTTATATAACCGTTATATTATTAAATGATTTATAAATCACCGCAGGCATCGTTGATTTCTTTTATCGCAGTAATATTGTTAATTGTTATTATAATATTACTCTGACAAATATAATTGTAGAATAATTATTTACTTATACTTAGCAAATGCACATCATCGGCTATTCACAGATACTATCGTACGGCATATAGTAAGTTATAGCACGCGCACCTACTATATTATATATGACTACAAAACGTTCGGGGTTTTTATCACCTCCAACCATAATGGCCCAAGCATCGTGACTCTGCAGAGTTTAAGAAAACTAAAAACCAAGGGCTCGTTAACATAATATTATTTTAACCTCATTGGTACTTAAAAATCAAACGCCAGTTGGTCGGTTTGATAACGGAGGAAATTACGTCGCGGAGTAAAATAAATAGAAAACTTTTCGAAAATATTTTCAATAATTCCAATTCGAAATGTGTGTGTATGGGCGTATAAATGCAAAATGTGTAGTTTTTACCAAGTTGCACATGCGAAAGATGGTGACAATCAAATACCGATACCCAACCCTTTGAATAAGTACCTATATTGTTATGGGTCACGTTATACACTTATACTTTATTATTTACACTATAAAAATCTACGTGCTTTTTCGATGAACTTATTATCACTACATTAATTTTGAGATGTTTATAAATCTGAAATAGTCGACAACTCTTTTTATTAGTGGGAGTTTCGTGATTTCCAATTTTATTTTACGTACATTTATTATTATTTTCTTTTTAAAGGAGAAAGGGATAGGAGAATGGACCGTTATGTTTAAAAGCGTGGATACGTTGTATTGTATTACACAAAGTATATTATTATACATCATAGGTACCTACTTACATGTTATAGAACCTTACTCCGATATTGTGCAGGTTTTTTCAGTTTTTTTTTATCCACGTAAAAAAATATTGTACTAATACCGATTACTATTTGGTCGGACGGCTATACCAACAATTGTCCGGTTCGCGGGATCGTCTAACGTACGCGATAAGCGTCACCGTAAATTATACAAAAGCAATACAGATGGAAAAATACTAACGGAATGGCTTATCATAGTGTTATTGTAGTTAGTCTCGCGGTCACATTATCGTCTAAATTACACATAGGTTTATGGTACTCGACACTACTATATTAGTGTATTTCACCATAAATGTGATTTTCTGATCTTAGAAAAAAAACCAACTAGTAGGTAGCTACCGAACAAATGTATACTTCACGAACATTACACCAACATTAGAATATTATGAACGTTTTCCCTTGGAAAAATGAACCTTCTACTCATTCGTTTGTGACATTTATTGGTCGGACCTAAGCCTATTTAGTCGCGTAAATATATATATGATATTATGTATGTGATGTGAACATCATAAATTAGAAGCAAAAAGTTAATTCTTGAAGTGATTTGTCATCACTTTTGTCTATGTTGGTATGTAATTTTATATAATCAAAAAAAAAATCGTTTTTTCTCTCTTTTTTTATCCTTCGCGTGGAATTACCTATTACCTATTACACATAAACAGGATTATAATATGTGCCGGCGTGACAGGAAAAAAAACATATAAACAGCAGTGACGTCTCTAGTCAAAACATTAACGTCTCTTTTTTTTTTTCTACCTCTATCCGCCTCGCACCGCGTGTCATATATAATATTGTTGTTGCTTTTCTTCCATCAGCCGGTAATGACTGCCGCCGCCCTCATCACGTTTTTATATTAAGTGCGATGATACGTCATGACTCATGACCGAATGGCAAAAATCACACAGGCCCGTTCATCCACGGCCCATGAATGATATTGTTGTGTGTGGAATGAAATTCTGGCTAATGATCGGTTAAATATTAGATGGGAAGAGTATAATATTAACATGAATGAAAATAGAACGAGATTTGTAATAATTGTTGTGCGGGACGCTTTTATACTGACCTCAATCCTCCGACTGAATCTCGTGATGTATATTTTATACACTGCGGTTCAAACGATATTATTATTGTATTGCTTTGTCGTAGATACTTACAATTCTAGATTTGTACACCGTAGAGTATGAACATCATGTTTTCTGGTTTCAAACATATTAATATGCATTGTCTAATAATATTGTGTGCTATAAAACGCGTACCTATAGTAATACGTAGTCAGTCCAAGCAGTCCAACCGTCGTGACTTCCGTTGTTGATTTTGTTTGGCGATATGCTTGTTACCTATCTAAATATATTGTAATATATTGCTTTATCGACATTGTATTTATCACGTGGTATACAGCGGTAATTCAACCGTTTTAGTGATACAATTTGGAATATAGGCATTCAACATAATGCAATTATTATTATTATTACAACTATGGCAGTTGGTTATATATTTTATTTAGGTAGGTTACTCGTATTTCAATTTAGATTAATCGATTAGAGGTACTGAAAGTCAGAATATCGCAACATGTAGAAAAAAATATAGGATTTAGCAAATTTTGAAACTATTTTTTGAACCGAGTGATTTCTTCATACCTTAACACATTATTTGTTTTTATCAACTTGATTATACTCGATTACAGGCATAATTGATGGTTATTTTATTATTTATTTTATGGTTGTTAAGTTGTTAAAATATGTGAAACTATATATTATACTATTTATTCCAAAATATTATACAACCGCCTCCACAATCATAAACACTGAAAACATTTCGTAAACAGACGTAATTAATATGTCAATATGTCATAATACGTGAGAGAAGGAGATTCATTATGGTTTTTATAGTGGTTGGTTAATGTGGTGATGTTTTATTTAGGTGCATGCTAAAATTTTAATATTTAGAGTGCGAATAAATAAAATACCTATTGTAGCGATGAGATTGTTGAAAATCCATAAATTATATTATACGACTCAACTCGTAGTTTTGCCAATTATTATTTATTTATGAAATGGAATATTTTATAATACTAAGGATGATAATATTACTATGATAATAATATTTGTAAATTTATTATTTTTTTGAAATTGATTTTGGGACGATCCGAGGTTGTTATTTTGTTTAGACTACCATATTTTTTTTATTAAATTGAAAATAATACTTGATAGCTTTAATCAACCGCAAAACGAAGATCAAATAATATTTTGGTACAATATATAATATATAAATTTAATAAATAAATAGTAATTTATAAATGTTGAGGGAAAAAATATCCGTGCATGCCGTATAGGTTTAGTAAATAGTATAATATTATAACAGCTGTTGTATTGCAATACTATGGTAAAATGTATAATTATGTGAGAGACATCGTCCCAAATAGAATAATGTATAATAATGATGTTGTCGTAGGTACGGAGACGAGTTTTTAAAATGTATACCACTCGATTTGTTAAAAAAAAAGTCTAACATTCCGCCGATATTATTATATACGATCGAGCATATAAAAACATATAGGTACAACTACTGTACACGTTTGTAGAAACAGGACATGAAGATTTGAGCTCACGCGCGTTTATCAACCCCTTATTTGTCTTTTGACTCTTTTCGAAATAATATATGACATAATATTATGCATATCGTACTATAGCTCTATATGCCTGATATTATATCATGCCACACCGATATTAAAATCATCCGTTACTCTTTTTGAAGCGTGATGTTTGGCGCTCTGTATTTTCACCCTCATCGAAACGATTCTATATCTACCTACATAATATAATAATAATATATGGACATCGGATTTTTTGGTTGGTATACCTACGTATGATATTTAAGGACTTAAAAACGTAACTACATAATATGATGATAACAATATTCATAAATGCGTATCGGAGCAGTCAACGTTCGATGCGATATTATAGTGGTGTAGGTGCTGCGATAGAGCAGCAGTGGAGACGGTATAGTCGGTGGTTGCATTGCGGACTTTGCGGTGTGTATTATATATATATCGCGTGGGGGAAACGAATCCATCCCCTTGCGAAAACGTGAATGACCACTTAACAAGCTGTTGGGGTCGCGGGACCCTGCAGTTTGGAACTAAGTACATCCTTTTTTTCTGTTTTTTTGCCCTTTTTATCCGGGTCAGTGGGCCGCCAAGGTCCATTGAAGAAAAAACGATCTCTCCTCAAATCTATCTGTATAACAACACTGCGACCACTACGACTCACGGCCGCACACACATTTTATATATTTTTTGCTTCGGCACTGGTTTTTTTCGTTTTTACTTCATGGGTGTGTGTATGTGTGTGTGTGTGTGTGTGTGTGTGTGTGTGTGTGTGTGTGTGTGTGTGTGTGTGTGTGTGTGTGTGAAGACAACACATCGACACTCCTGCAGCACACGACGTGCAATGCGTAATTGGTCCGTCGACGGCCCGTACCTAACGTAAATGGATCAATTACGGAAATGCGTCAGATGTAAATGCGAATGTTTGGCAAACTGCTGATGGGCAGAGTTTGGCCGATAAATATCCGGAAGTTCCGAACAGGGTTGGACGTACCGGGTGGACCGCGGCACACGAGAATCTACGAAAATGCGTGCGCGCACATAGGATATACACATCGACGCGTAATCTACCAAAGTAATTTAGTTGAAGCGCCGAGACAGACGTAGTAAGTAATTACATCCAATCGCTTGTACATTTCGTGGACTATAAAACAGTTTTATACGTGCATATATGCATATACTGCAATACGTGCCCATAATAACGGTATACAAATCCGTCTGCGCGATTGCAATCTGCAGATGATGATATTTATTTATTTTTCACCGCACCGTATTACTTTTTGACAACGTCGTCAATCTTTAATTGTTTATAAACGAAAGAACATTTTATTTAAAACATAATGACAGTCGCACTTGTCAATCGGAAAACAACAATAAAGTTCGTCAAAGTCGAAATTAGATTTTGTTTTTGTTTTTAAATAAGTATCTATATACTATAGCTGAGGGTTGAAATATGTTGTGTATATATTATAATGCTCGTAACACACTTACGTTATTACTTTCATATTATAGATTGGTAAAAAAACTATGCTTCTCAGAAAACATTTGAATGATTGTGGTATAACTTAATTTATATTTTTATTGAGTTATTTTAGTTGTGCTTTTTTTGTTATTTAAACACTATTAGACAGCTTTACAAATATATAATTAAAATGTTCAACGCATCGACAAAATGCAGATATTTGATTTCATAATTTATTGGTTTGTTGACGATTATTCCGTATATTTTTATTAATTTAAACTCAATAATTGATTTTTATATTTTTATTATTCTAAATAAATAGATTATATACAGATAATAAAAAAAAAAATCAAAAGGCCGTAGAAGCATTAAAAAAAATAGTTTAACACAAAATGTTTTCCTTGAAATCGATGCTCAAACATGTAAATTAAATATGCATTGATAAAATATGGTGATGGCGAAATTGATGTTAAAAATCAAGTTTTAGCAAATACGATTACCTACCTCGTGTTTTAACAGTATTTGCATTCAATAATTGTTTTTTATATTTTTTTGCCACCGGTCGTGTATATTAATATGAATTCAACAGAACTCGTATATTGTTATTATACAATATATGGGTACCATGTATGATTATAGAATTAAATTTAAACATCAGCAAAATTGTAGATTTATAATATACGTGGTGTATTATTTGCGAACGGTAGAAAATTGCATCCGAGTCTCGTCTGTTATTATCATTACCATTATATTATTATTGGTTATTTTCGTTTTTCTTCTCGTAATACGAATGTGCGTTATTATAAAATATACCGTCGCACTGCTGCGTGGAGAGACAGAGTGCGGCGGCGACGAGGCTTTAACACACGAACTGCACAGTGGGTTTTTTTTTTAGGGCTAAATAAGAAAGGGGGTTCGGTAACAAATGAGAAGAATATAATAAGAAACGGCGGGGTGGAAAAAAAGGGGAAGAGGAAACAGAGTTCGGACCTGTGCAGCGCGGAAAACAGAGTGAACTGTGCGGGTCGGGGGAGGTAGAAAGACAATGCACACACACATATACACACATGCACACACACATACACACACACACACACACACATGCACGCGCGCGCGCACGTTAGCGAACGCACGCACACATATATACACACACATACATATTATACACCCTCGTCGACTTATAATTTGCCCGACCGCGCTACCCCCTCACACACCCCTCTAGTCATCATAACACTTCACCCCCGTTAGTTTTACTTTTACTTTTTTTTTTTTTAATGTAAAAAAAAGATCAATATTATCATCTTTTTAAAGGCTACACGCACCCCCACACACCCGACCCGATTTTAAGAAATCGTTATAATCACGTTTCGCGAGAGAACCCCGTGAGTGGTGGATACGATGGGCAAGAGGGGCAGCGGCGTGGGGCACAATGTGGTCGCGTAGGGGGAGAGTATTGATATTTAGCGTTATTAAGAATACTAAAAACTCTGAGCGCAAAACTGTACTTTCGCGATTCGTCGGCTGTGCGCCCACATATATGTATAATAATAATATTATTTCACACGACGCAAAACCTTGCCGTTCGTTTACGGTGGACTACAAAAAGATAGTGTGATATTAAGTGCTTGTGTCGCGGCGACGGTATTTCGAAACGACTAGCTATAATATTGTAAAATGATTGATGGACGCGTCTATGTATTGTAGTCGTCTGATCACGCGGTGTGTATAGACATATATTATATAATTAAAAACCGGACGAATTTACAAATTCCCAAGGATATTATTATGTTATTAATAATAATAATGATTAAAAAAAATGTACCTACACAAATATTAATAGTCCCGAGGTCAGTGTTCAATAATTGTTCAAAAATAGGTATGTATTATAGTCCATATTTTCTGTTGGCGTTCTCGTTTCGTTGTACAAAGCGTTGGGTAATTGGATAATGTATATTGAGATAAACTTATGATTATATACCAATGCATATAATATGTTTTGTACTCTGCATTATGTGTGCCTATATAAATGTTCATCGTATGTACACATGCAGCTCATTTTATATGTACAAATATACAGTACAATGTATACCTACTACGCGTATATAATATTACATATTTTTTTGTTGCATATTTTCTAACATTCGATTCATCGAAATCGATTGATTTTAATGAGCAGGTAGGTATATAGGTACACTATATTATTAAACGTACATACGGAATAGTTTTTAGCTAGTACATCTACTATACACGTATGTTATATAAATTTATATATATTATTATAAACAAATATAACAATTATTATAAAACGCTTTAGGTATATAGAAATAATAGGTACCCCCCAGGTAAGAGATTAAATTTTGAACCATTTTTATCATCATCGTTATGTATTACGGCTAGGGTTGGCTCATAGCTGTCACTGTCTAAAATTCCCAGAAGGTTACGGGAATATAAAAATAAAAACTATATTGTTTAATGTCATTTTTTTTCTAATAATAGGAATTTTATAATTTTAAATTAAAATTTATTTAAAAAGGTTATTTTATTATAATAGTGCATGGTATTCCATGTCTAAATAAATATTAGTCAGGAAATAAAGTAAATATGAATCATTCCAATATTATATAATTGAACTATTATTAGGAACCTTCAACTCGATGTTTAAGCTTGTAGTTAAAAAATCCTGTACAAAGCATGCATCTTGGATGTCATGTATTTAATCTGTATGATAGGATACAACATGTGTCACTATTTATAATCAATGAACACAGATTAACTATTATTCTGAGATATAACTACTATGTAACATTTTAACTTAATATTTTATAATAACATTAAAAAGTTACATACACCACACATCTTCAATTTTTCCAAAGCTGCGTTTTATAGCATCACTAAATATTTTGAAGGAAGTAAGACTTCTAGCAGAATTCCATATGGTTGAAAACTTTTCGAACAATTATATACCTACACACAAAAATACTACTAAAATGACTAACGTTTAACAAAAGGAGATTTTTGTAAAATACCATCACTATTAATGATTTTGATTTTCAAAATTCAACATAAAAATGTTGTTAGTGTTTTACCTATATAATATTAAAAGTAAAATAAAAAATGTAGTTATTTTAAATAGTTAAGTAATCAAACACTTATATACGCACTAGAATTTGGAAGTGCAGGGTATACTTTCGTGTACAGCAAATTTAACAAGTAATTTAACAAATACAGTTAATTTAACGTTATTAAATTTAAATTGTTTTAATCTTAATAAAATTGTCCATATTACATTCCAATTAAAATGCACTTGGTACAAATGCACAATGAATATAATTTTACATAGGTACATCACTTTTTTTAATATTTGTTTAATTTGTTTTATTTTTTTTCGATTGGTTAAAATACAATTTGTTTTTTACTTATAATTTAATCTTATATTGTATTTTATCAAACAATTTGAATATCTAATTGAAATACGACATTAATCAAGTCAATGATTAATAAATACAATTTCTCGTGAATTTTTCAATTGTCCCGGCGATTGCCATCCCCAAACATTCACGTGAATTCTCGTCAAGTTACGTTCATGAAAATTGCACAACCCTAGTTACGGTTAACATATTAAATAAAACATTTGAGATTATTAGTACTCTGAGTTAGCAGTTTAACAGTGCATTACACAGATAACAAGTGATATGACGATATTTTTTCAAATGTAATTTATTAATTAGTAATTATCTATTTGATTATACCTCCGATCAAAAGTAATAACGTTATATAATTTTTTTTATTATATATATTGTACAAGCTATGTATGCAAAAATATAACCGCGGTAAATTATTCACATTAAAATAGCTTTGATGGTGTATGAAATATTTTATTTTAGTTATCAATTGATCGACGTATTTAATATTATGTGTCAACCTATATAATATGTAATATATAAACTCTAAAGTTGCTTATTGTATCAACTAAAACATAGTACTAAACATATGAGAAAAATCCAAAAAAAGGTAAATAGATATGTATATTAAAACAAATCATTTATTAGCGACTTTACAAGTTAATTAATTTATATCATATTATGTATTAAAAAAATTAAACGTATTCATACCATAATCCCATATTGTATGAAACACGATTGAACAAAAAATAAGAAATTAAACATTTACTAAAAAAAATTTAAGAATGAATCTAGTCTTATCCGTCTTGTCTTTAATAACACATTAATAATAATATACAAATAAAATGAAATAAATAAAAAGACGAAAAAAAACTTATAGGCAAAAATAGTATTGTTATTATGTAGGTATAGTCTACACCGAATTCATTTATCGTTTTGGCGGGTGTTGAATAACAATAAATAATATTAAAAAAAACAAACAATATTTTTCATTAATATAGGTAGTGCATTTTAATAGTTTAAAATGTACTGTTATTTATTATTATTAATAATCCAGCTCACCCAATATTCTTTCGTTCATATAAATCAAGTCATAAATGCCACACCAGGAAATGGTTTATAATTCTAAACCCTGAGGTTTTCAAATGACGAAAGTTATCAGCTGCAGGGACTCAGTTATATTCAACCTAATTAGTGATAATTATATTTATTTTATGTTTTGTATTTTATTTAGAATGTTAGTTTTGTTCTCATATTGTTTTTTAGTTATATTTTAACACTATACATTTAAAAAAAAAATTAGTTTTTACAATTTTTCGTATTATGATAACTATGATTTGTGAATGTTTTTATCGACCTGCGCCATTGAAATCAACAAATGTCAAATTCCTATTTTCTGCATACCCATTTTTGATCTTTGTTGCTCTTTACGTCGACCGCAGCACTGGTAAGTCGGTGAACGCTGTTAGTTCGTTGACTGTTGTAGTGTCCGTTATTGTTTAGTACAAGAATAAAACATTATGTAAGCCGTTTTCAACCATCGCGTTTAAATAATATTATGAGTAACATTGTGGATTTTAACTTTTTAACTGAACGAACCTTTATTTTAATTGTAATTTTTTTCCGTTAATTGCATAAGTTTTTCCGTATTAATGCGAGAATGAACGTAATTTTTCTAGGTGTGTGACATGTGTCTTAAGTACAAACATTTTTTCGCCAAAATTCATTTTTTTCTAAATTACCAGTGTCGTGTTTATAACGAACACCATTGATCGTAAATTATGACGTATATATACATTTGTATAAGTAATTCTAAGTAATACAACGATAGTGGACACGGAGTTCTCATGTGTACACGAACCTCGATTATAGATTATTATTTTAGATCTATCTTTTTCGTTAACCTATAATAGTGATAGTATGCCTATCCCATAGATAATAAATAAATTGATGGGCCATTCGTCACTATCAGCGTACTTGATAATTATGACAAGAATGCCTCAATTGCCTCTCCTTAAACATATTGTTCTATGCTTAAACTTCCCCCCGAGACCGTGGCCTCAAATATATTTAACACAGATGGTATCCTATATCCATTTCTTTATTGTTTATGGCCTATCCAGATGAAAATCTTCCTCTAACAATTCCGGTGTTATCACCGCGATAATATTTATTGTTATTCAACCCCGCGGGCTCATAGCCACGACGTCGTCGTCTGTCGTGTCGCGTCCAAAAGCCCAACTCGGCCCAACTCCGGAAATTTCCCGGTAGTTCGTGATTAGTGAACGATAAACCATATTATACCGGTAGACCACACTATGATTACAACTGTCAATCAGGATGCGATAAAAGGCACACGACACGACAGACGGCGTCCGAAGAAATGAGCGAGAAAGGTTTGGAGAGAGTACGCACGATGTGATACGCTCGCGACAAGGCGGCACGTCGACATAATAATTGCTGCGGGCGATGGTTGCGCGGCGGCCAGCGGTCATGCAGTTATGCCCTTATCTGCGGGAGGCCACCGCCAGACCTGCGGACGCGGCTCATTCTCATAGGCGGCGGTGCGCTGATGCGCGCCGTCAACTACGCGCAGCCGGTTCAATCGGTACGGGACGCGCGCGACTCGCGTTCTGAGCGCGAAATCACGGCGGTCACCGGCGAGCGCGGGTTACACGGTCCGGCGCGACACCGTGTCCCGTGGACAGACGACGTCCACCACAGCGAAATAATATCACGATAAAAGCGCGTCAAGTGTAGAGGTGGACCGCCCCCCGAGTGCGCTTAAATCGTTTGTTTTTTTATTATTATTATTATTATTATTATTGTTATGAACAAGACGGGCGCGTATATTATAGCTAGCGGCGGGTCAGCCAACCCTTCAAGACGTTTCGAATCGTGCGCAGGGACACCGCCGTATAATGCCGAGCCGACCGCCGCCGCGACGACGGCGTTAGTGGCGTGCGTGGCGAGGCGGCGGCGGCGGCAGCGGCGGCGGTGGCGTGACGTGTGAAGGGCGACGAGGAACTAGCGGGGGCGGGTTGGCGATGCGGCGGTGGCGGTGAATGACGAGTTGCTGGTGGAGGAGGAAGAAGTGGATGGAGGGGCCGGAGGTGGACGATGAGGAGGAGGAGGGCGGTCGCATGCAAATACACGCGCGCACACACACGCACACGCTCGGTCGGACGGTCGGTCGGTCGGCACACGCACACGCACACAACTAGTTATGTTAAAACCATCACATGCCGCTGCCCTCGGCACACGCTAACGTGCGTCTTCCGCGGACGGAGGTGTTTCGCTGTTCGCTCGTACACGCGTCGCGTTCATTCTTCACTTTTCCTCGTCACATTTTTCACATCCCGTATCGGTACACTATTATCATTATTTTTATCGTCATCAATAATTTTTATTATCGTCAACGTTAAAACAATATTATTATTATTATTATTATTATAATACATCTCCGCCGTCTTCGATATTGTCGTCATTGGTACGACGCGAAACAATAATATTTTGAAAATCGCGAGCAAGTGTGTGTGTGTGTGTGTGTGTGTGTGTGTGTGTGTGTGTGTGTGTGTGGGTGAAGGGTGCTGCACCGTACGCAGCTCCGCCGACGACAATGTTACGCAGACAGCGTTCGTTTGGCCGGCGTTCGGCGGGTTGACCACCGTTTGAATTCGGTTCATTTTCGGTTCCGCGTTTTTCGTTTGCCGCCGCGACGACGACGAGACCCGCCGAAACGGTTTTGAAACATCCGTCGTTATCGCGTTTAATTCTCCTCGCGCCGACCAAGACGACACCGGTCCAAAATGATCGATCGACGGCCGGATTTGGAAGTGATCGACGTATCTCAGAATGGGGTAAGATTCAATATTGTTGTCGTTATACTGTAGTAGTTTGACGTTTCCGAGTCTTCGTCTTTTCTTCTTGTCTTAATGACTGCCTACTTGAATACTATGATAATAATAATATGGGTTTTACGATTATTTCGTAACTCCGTGGCGGAAAATTCAGAAACGCGCGAATAACCCATTTTTCGGTATTACCACAATATTTTTGTACAAAATGTTGGTTACGATGTCTTAAAAACACAATACCACTTGTCTAATGCTATATCGTCAGAGGAGGGTTTTCACGAATAAGAAATTAATAAATATTATTGTATGGATATTTATCTGCACAATATTATTTAGGCATAGAAACACGGAATATTGTATATAAACCAACAATAATAATTATTATTTAACGAACAACACCATATTATTATCTTATTTGCCCGTAAACACGACCGACGAGTGTGTTTACTCAAATCGTAATTAAAATATAATTAAGCAAACTATTCTCACTCATACGTTTAAAATATGTGTAGGTATTTTATTAAAAAAAAAAAAAAAAATCGTCATTAAATTATAGGTAATACATATTATATGATGTACAGGTATGCACTTTGAAAATTGCAATTGACCAATAATTTATAGTATTCGAATATTGCCTGTTGGTTTATCGCAACAATAAAACAAACACGAACAAATAATAATAACACAATAAAACAACCGATGTCCATGTGTGTGCAGTGAAATAAATACTATGATAATAATACGATGTGTACATTGCACGCGGGTTGAAAAATAAAGCGCGCTGAGAACTTCCCGCCAAAAAAAAAAAATAAGGCATTCGCGGTAATATTTGAAACGCGTGTTTGTAAAATAGCCTTTTTATTACGATTTACAATTTACCACCGGAAATCGTTTCGTTCGGGAACAGTCAGTATACTGTTTCCCTACACCTATATTATACCACCGCTTTTTAATAACACTGAAACAAATTAAATATATGGCTTAAAATTTAAATATGATACATCGATACGAGCATATAACTGACAAAACAAACTCCGCGCGCAGTGTACAATGTACATATTTTAATGTAGGTACATATAGTACAGCATAAAATAATACGAAACTGTAATATTATAATATGCAACATTTCAATTTTTACGCGTTATTATCGGTTCTCGTGAATTGAAATAATAATAATAATGAAACAATGTTTGATTTATCTAAATTTTATAATTTATTATCTACTTTTTTCCATTAGAAATATTTTGAAAAACATAATATATTATTTTAATATTTTATACCTTTTTTTACGTATTTTCAGTAGTTATACACCGTTATTATTTCATATCCACTTTTAACTTTTATAATTAATTCATTTTTATGTACCTATTATAAAAAAATAAACAAATTGGTTTAGCCGACAAATCATCGTTCATTCATAATTTCTTGAAATAATTATTTTTGTTTTTCATAAAACATCAATGAAACCTATTTATTTTGTTTTTAAATGTGTTTAAAATATTAATCGTTCGATTTTTTTGAAAATTCATTAATTAATGAGATTAGATTGGGAATTCTACATAGGAGTTATATAGACAGTAATTTATCAGGAAACGTATATATTTAATTAATGTTTATTTAATTGGTTGCTTACATAATTTGGTTAATCGTATATGGCGTTATTAAAATATTACTTGAAGTTCATAATTTATTTCAAGCAGTTTAAAACATTTACGTATTTAAGGTATAGTACCTATAATAATAAGAACATAAATTCGTATTTTTATGTTACATTGGAATGTGGTATATTTTGGAAAATCAAAAACCATTGGTGATAAGTGATATGTTGAATTATATTTAATATATTCCGTGTCACTGAAATTAATAGAAACAAATATTAAACTTTATGTAAGGTTAACTAAGACTACTTATTCATTGTTCTGAAATCAGTTTTAAATACGTGATGACATTGTTTACACGTCGTGTTAAATATTATCTAAAATATCAATAATTTACATATTAACACGAAATCCCTGTTTTTTTAAATATTATATGTACGTATTTCTGTTTTTGTATTGATTGTTTTCAAGAGAGTTCAACGAGAATGTGACACCTGAATTACAATTCCCCGTGAACAATACTTGAATTGACATAGTCGACAACATTTAAAAATACGTAGGTATCAATATTATTATTTAAATTAAATAATGCATACCAATTTGAAATGCTCACCGCTACAGCAGTTATAAATTAAACGATTAATAAAAGTAATATATGATGAAAATATATATAGTTTATTATTAAGTAACTTAAAGAAGAATAAAGAAACGCAAATGTCCATCATTATAGGTGGTTACTGCGTGCGAAATCGAATTTAAGAGAATACACCTATAGTAACAGGTTCTAATGAGAAAGTTGTACACCTAGTAATCGTTGGTTTAAATAATTGGTGTAACGTTGATGTATCGCAATCAAACAGTCGTGATGATTTAGTATAATATAATGTAATCATAATATTGTATACTTTATATACTATATAATTATCATTAATATTGATGAAATTATTACGTCCTTAGAACGTAATTTTGACTTACCGGGGAATTTGGTGGATTCGCATTTCGTTTAAGAAATATAATACATAATCATACATATTTGGCATTTAAAACGAATACAACATTCGTCTACGGTAATGTGTGCGATGTGTATATTATAATATATAAGATGCTCAGAAATATTTTCGACGAGGCAATCTGAACACATGATGATATGGCAATGTATGTAAAAAAAAAAAAAAATAAAAAACAGGAGTCCTATACTTTCTTTCTATTGAATAGATCCACTTAACAAACTACCCTGTACCCGCCAATTATCTAGGTACCCGTTATAATATGTGTCCAAGGTTTTACCTATACTTTCGCCGCGTTTGCGTATACGGGTTCGTCAGCCGTCGTTTCACCAGCGCATTGCGACTAATAATAATAACAATAATAATATGATAAAATGTATCGAAATTTCGAAAGTACTACACTAATACCTATTTAATGCCGAATAAAACTAAATTATCCGTTGAAAACATACATTTACGTTTATACGTTTTAGTTTTGTTAGCGTGTCTTCAAGTTTATTGCTCTACCATATTATCGACCGTAGCAGTACCGCACACATTTTTTAGCACGTAGATCGTATACCACCTCATTCCCTCGCCGCCGAACGTGCATGTCGATGATAAACGTTCAAAATGCATATACTGCATCAGACGATGGTGATCTCAGTGGATCGCATATGTGGAATTTCCACTGAGGTCACCTGAGCAGGTCTCCCCCCTCCAAAAACAAAATAATCACCTGTTATCATTGGTTTTCGGAACGATATATATATATCCGCAACTATTCGGGGAGTAGATCGTGGAAGGAAGGGACTTCTTAACGAGCACTTAACATTTTAATAATTCGCTGGTGCATTTCGCTATATAAATTATTGACTATCGATAAATTGTGGACGATCGACCGACAATCGTATAATGGTATAGTCGTGTTATCGAATGGTGATTAGCGGCTACGGCGTTGGCGGCCAGGTACCGACAGCGGCTGTTTGGCGCGAGTCGAACAGTTTGGTGGGTGGTGCGGGGGAAGAGGTGAATCGTACTTCGGCGTGAGAAGAAAAAGGGCGCGGCGAGGTGGGAACAAATAAAAGGAAAATACAAAAAAATGAAAGAATACGGAGAATCGAGGGGATGTGGCCGAACGTGCGCGCGCGCGCTGCCAGTCGAACGGGTGGGTGTTACTCCGGAGTAAAAGAGGAAAAAATTGGGCGGAGGTGCGGCGTGGTGGGCCTTTAGTGGGGTGGGTCGAAGAGTCGCGAGCGCCGTATGGGGGTGGGGGTTGGGGGGTAAACCGAAATAAGTACGAGCAAAAGAGAAAACGAAAAAGAGCTTGCTCGCATTTTAATAGCTTTCATTAGCGCGACCAGATATTATTATCCTAACACCACCAGCCCCCCTCACCGTCGTACGACTACCACATCGATAACTATATACATGTGCCGCAAACTGCACATACACACACATATACATACGCACGCACACTCACAGACGTACTTTTGGCGTAATCACGGCGCGGATGATGAAATGTCACCAGAATCAAAAAAAAAGAAGAAATAAAAAACGAACTCGAATGGTGGCAAATACGTGGTTGTCGTTCGACACGAATGCCTTGGACATCTGGACCATATTTAGAAATTTATCGTCCAGAGGCAAAAAATAATAATATATGAGTTTTAAAAAATAATTTGTTAAAAAAAAAAGACAATTTATAAAAAAATTTAAATGTTCTTTTTGAATTGCGACTTTTATTATAACATCATAATTGATGGTGGGTAGATCACTTAAATAGTAGATTTAAAAAATAATTTTAAATTAAAGTTATAGTAATTCAAATGTTTTGTATTGTGTCATATATATTATATCTTTGATTTACCCTTTATGTAGTATTACGTTGATGTTATACTGGTTTTCCCATAGAAAATATTATTACTTCGCATTGAGATGTTTGTGTGCATTTTCAGGCGTAGATCTAATGGGGGTGAAGTGGTTTTAACCCCTTCCACTATTTGTAAATGTTATATATTATTACATGTTCCACATGTAAAATAAATAATTAATACCTCTTAAAATCCATAAATTAAAATTTTAATATTGTTATCAAATCTCATCTAATTTTAGTTATCTATAATATATTATGTATTAAAATTAGAATTGTATTTTTTTCTGAAAAAATGTAGCACCTTACCAGGGGGGGGGGAGCTCTCATATACCATTTATAAAGCCATTATTGTGTATTTTAAATCCCGGAGTCGAAGTCGATGAAATCGAATTAAATAACTATTGTTGCGGTTTAGCCTAATATCAATATTAAAAATCGTTTATATGCCCCTTAACTTCCGAATTAACTTAGCTAGACTTTTGGAGATAGTTTCATACAATATTTTTATACCGTACCGTTCATACACTTATTAATATTAATAAAATGCGGTACGTTTTATTAGAGCGGATACGACGGCAGTTAAACGAGCGATATAGAATCTTTACTGACTTACTGCAGTTAGGTACCTAAAATATTTTCATACGCGATCATATTATTTTATGCTGTCAAACGCAAGCGTATTTCCCATGTCTAAACACAAACATAATACATAATTCGTAAATATAACCGTTTAGTTTTGAGGCTTTTACCGCGGCGTTTTTCAAAACGCGGAAGATCGCTATCAAAACCTACAGACGTGTTCAAGATGGTTTGTTTTGAATTATTAAACGAATTATTAAAATATAGTAAATTTTTCTACATTTTACGGGAAACCGAAGTTTGTATTTAATTTTACGCTCATTTGTAGGACGACGCGTTAGTATAATTTGATTTTTCGTTTACTGGCAATTATTATAATATAATAACTGCATTAATATATAACATAGGTATATTATACCTATGTATCGTGCTGTTTCAAAAATAATATTAATTCAGAAAACGTTTTACTGTAAATAATTGGCCTTTGAAAGAGAAAAAATGTCACTTTACAATAAAATACTTTTTGGGCTAAAAGTTTTAGTTTAACGATGGCTGCAAATCGCATTTTGGCGTTTGTGGTACCTGATGACTAACCGCGAGACACACCTCTATTAAAACATAGGTAATAATATATCTGTGCGTATTTTCGTGTGGTAGCGAGGGTCGCGAGCGGCCGCAAAGACTTAAACTGCACTGCGCCATCCGAACTATATGCTATCATATTATTATACCGCGTGTACCATTCACGCCTGTATACCGACCGTTACCGCGGTATAGTGAATAATATGCGCCTATCGGCTGCTTTATCTGGTCGGCTGTGTCGACCGCGGTGGTCGCCGGTAAAGCGGCACCGAGCGCAAAGAAGGTCGAAAAACCTGTTGCACGGTCGGCATACGGGACAAACCGTGCAAATGTGTGCCGCGGCTGTGTACTACACGCACCGAAGACTACGGCTGTAAGTTGTGTGGTTGTTGTGCACGTGACACAAGTTACTGGTGGTGGTGGTGTATAATATACAGACATTCGCAGAGTCGTATTTAGAGGGTGAAACTGCAGTTAGATGGCTATCGCATAGGGTGGCTATTGAAAAAAAAAAATGTCGTTGTTTTAATTTTCTCATCACTTCTTAGACTTATTTTCTACAATTGATAATATATTTTTATATTTTGTAAATTGTAACCAAAATTTGAAAAAAAAATAGTAATTTTATGGTATTAACATAAATGTCATAGATGTATTAAAACGCATATAAATCAGCATTTTAATGTGCATCAGCTTTAATTGCATATACACGTACGGTGTAATAATATGTAGGTATTATCTATTCCTATAATATTATCTGCTACTCTATATATCTGCTTGTAGTTGCAAATTTGGAGTTATTATATTATGCGGTTAGTGATGAATTTTCGGATTAGGCTGTAGTTTTCTGCATTGGGAGGTCAAGTGTTAAAACGTTGATGTTTGATAAAAGCATTTTATAGGTTTATTTTTTTGTGATTTGATATTTTGGCATTCGTATAACTATAAAAGCCAATCTGTATGTTATTGTAGTCTGGCACCGAAATTGTTCGTAAATTGATTGGCTTTGAAATTGTTTTAAATGTAGGTATATAGTTCAATAGTAATTGTACACGGTTTTTCGTACTGTCTATTTACGCGCTCGTCAATCGACAGTGACTTCATTATCGCACATAATTTATTGTACCTAGTGGTGATAATAATATATATTCCCGCGAGATATCCTAATAGTAGTATACCTTTATAACGGTCGTGATGTCACATCACCGATTCGCGAGCTCGTGCATCGAGAGAAATTCGGAAAGACATCAATAAGGCGTCAAAAAGCCAATTAAGTACGTCCAAAATTCGAAAATGCATCCGATCTACTAAAAGTCGTCCAGAAGAATCAACAAATAAAATACGATTTCCCTGTTAAATAATAGCATAATATATAATGCATACATAAAAGAATATAATATTTTATTTATAGAACTTTAAGGTGTACCACTCGACAGTTACGAAATCGATTTATATTATATATATATAATATAATATATTATATCGTTTCCGTGTTATTTTGACGTATGTCATCTTTGAGTAAAAAAAAAAACGCCCGAGGAACCGCGGCCTGGTCGGCTAATTCTGCAATGAAGTATGCATAAGTATGTACATAAAGTTGATCTCCTGACTTTGTGCAAAAAATTTCAAAATAATTACAAACAATTGTAAATAATTGTAAATTCAATCCTCAAATTTGTAATCATCAGTAAACTTAGAAATAAAAAAACAAAGTCGGGAGGCCTAATCTAATCACAGGCCAAGTGCTGTTGTTAAAAACGAGCACGTGAGTAAACAATAACAATAAAAAATGTCACCAACAATAAAAGACGGAATTCCCAACAAAATCAATCTAATACACATTTTGGAACTAATCTTGCCTTATTTAATCGTATAAAAAAACAATAGAAAATAATTAGGCATAATATTATATGAACATAATATTAGTGATTAAAATACGAAACTACCTAATATCTCTACAAACAACTTACTGACGAAAATTCAAAGTTAAAAAATTTAGGGCATTTCCGCAGTTCGCCTATTGAATTATTTTTATTTGAACCAAAAGAGTTACAAACCATTACAAGCAACTTACAAACAAATTGTATTATCAAAAATTTGCAATTCAGATTTGGAGGGGGCCATGGACCTTATATTTACTTTAGTGCCCAAAAGATTATGATAGACAGAAAAAAAACATACACCAATGTAAAATCAATTGTTCACTCTGTTTAGAATCTAAAATTCGTAGGATTTAATCACTTTGATAGATACTATAATATTTGTAATATCCACTGTTGCCGACTAGGTAAGTGAACTATATTAAAACAAATTAAAAATTTGAGAAATAAAAAAAATCTCGTATTGTGTCAAGTAGGCTACTAATGTATGTGTTCAATTTCAATTCAATGATATACCGTTGTATACGAAAAACGATTTTTAGATCTATCATCCAATATCAAGTATCTACATTTCAAGATATAGTTTTGATATTGCAATAATTTCTATTGAAGTAATTTTTTTCCTAATAGTATTACGGTAGATTGATTTAATTTTTGCTGAAAACATTACATTTATTATATTATTAATATTTAATTAATATAATATTGTGTTATATTTTATTATTGATTTTTGAGACAATACCACCTTACCGTAGAACAATGTAAATAGGTTCATGATATAATTAGTTAAATAATTGTGATAGGTACAGCATATTTCATTTATTACAAGTATATTTGATTATAAAGAGTTAGTTATAATGTAAAATAAATATTATTATTTTAACTTAGTTTAAAATAACTTACCTCCTTAGCCATAGTGATATTATATGTAAGAACACTAGGTACAAATAATAAAAATGTATTAGTATACAATAAATGTACAGCAGTATAAAACAAATGCCTGGTTTAACTAGTACATATTATTTCAGTACGTACGAATTTGTTAAAATCGCTATTCACCGGGTTACTCTAAAGGTGTATACTGTATAAGAGTTACAGCCCAAAAAAGTTACAATATAAAATATCAGTGGGTAGGTAAAAATGTCGGAGATCAAAACAAGCAAATCCAGTAAACACATTTGTAATCTAATGCATTTTTGATACAAGTCTCTTACACCGAAACAATTTTTTTCAAAGCAATAACAAGTGGAAAAGCCCAAAAACTTTAAACAAGGAAAGGGTAAAATGAATTAGAACATTTTTATTATTTTCACAGTACTTAATTTATAAAAATTATTACAATTATTCTTAATTAAGAAACGTGAAGTAATACTCATGAGTAGTACCATGATTACTTTTGAAAGTATCCGAAGTCCTAATAAATTTCATATAATATGTTATAGGTAGTAAAAAAAAACTTATCGTGGATAGGAGACTCGCACAATTAAACAATCTTAAAATAAACATGAAATTAAAATTATTTTAATGAACATACCAATGCATAAAAAGTAGTCAGACGTTTTAATATTTTTTTTCAGTTATTTTGAAGTGTTTATAATTTTATAACTCAAAATTAGCTAACGTGTAGTTGACCAGATTGCTGAAGTTAATCGGCCAGTCAGGGAGGCGATACGTGAATTTACACATACCACGATTTTATTTTTTATATTTTATAGTCAATTAGGTGTTTTATAAATTTTTAAATTGTATTTACAATTATAATTTATAATTGTTTACAATTTGTCCGGAAGCGATCAGACAAATCGCGGGGCTACGTAAATTTGACCCCCCCCCAGACTTATTTCTGACTTGACGATCGAGGGTGGCGTTTATAAATTTGGGGATTAAATTTATAATTATTTACAATTAATTTACAATTTTTTGCAATTATTTAAACATTTTTTGTACAAAGTCGGAGAGCCAACTTCATGTATGTTGCATAAGCTCTTTAATTTATATTCAAATGATACTTGCGGCCCTTCCAAACTAACCAACTACAAAACCAGCCAGTGGTTCGTGAAACTTCTTGCAGTAAAATATTTATTACGTTCGCCTAATATGTTTCATTGGATTTTCCGCAACACTGAACGCTTCGGGTGGCGTATTTTTTTTTTTTTTGTCCAATATTATTTCTGTTTTTTGTAGTTTTCGGCGACTCGTTCATACATTAGACGCGTTATTATCACGTTAACCCAATGAAATTAATACCTAAACGTTTCAGAATAAATAGTTCGTCATAATAATAATAATAATAATAATACTTATTAATGTTAAACACCAATGATACAGTATTTCGCACTGCAAACAACGAAATTATATCGTTAAATGCACATACGTCATAATGATTTACAGAAAACAAACTCATTAGACGACTGATATATGGGAATTAAGAATAACATTTATTTTCCAAACAACTACCGTTTTGTTATAATATAGTTCAAATAATATAGATTTGGGGCTTCTGTCTTCGTTTTTTACAGGGGTATGAGAAAATTTCAAATGGAAACTGTTCTCTTGCAGCAAGTACAACCGAAGACTCCTTGTAATTTCACTTGTCTAATAACGCTGGATCAGTAATAATATTTATCAAAATATCACGTTAAAAATAATCAGCCGTAATAATCAAAATATTTGGAAAATTTTAAGATCTTATTCTATTATTGAGTTTATAATTATGTGGTATATATACGCATGCACTTCACACACTTCACGCGCCTACAATTCATATAGGTATCTAATGAAAGAATAGACAAATAACATGTTGTTAATAATAGTTTGATAACTTCCTAAATGCTTTAAACTATAGATGCATTTAAATTTAAAAATCCGTTTTGCATACAATTTGCAACAAATAATACTCTTATATACTTAGGTATACGAGTATAATATATAATAATGATCAGGCGATTCATAATTACAATTTTATAGTAGCTGGTGCCAGTTGTAAAAAAACACATAAACGTATATAGTTTTTATTTTATGAGTGTGAATACATTATTATTGTACATTTCTGTATTCTACGAATTCATGTGTTACTATAAAAATAATAGAAACCTTGGAAATGATTTTCACGGCAAAAAAAGAAAAAAAGGGAAATCGTATGAACACCTCGCATTGTAGTCCGTAGACTGTAAGTCACATTTTAATGTCTCATGGAGAATCGTTGCAGACTGAAAACAAACATAAATATACACAATTACATTATAATATGTTATCGTATTATATATATATATATATATAGGTACACACTTATATTCAGTTGGCATTGAATATGTATCTTGAAGTAGAATATTAGTTTAAAATTAAAGTCTATCCTCGATAAAATGTATAAAAAATTTTACGATTAATCGATATTAATAACAGGCAATAGCTTTTAAACATGATGCTTATAAAACTTCCATGAATGAAATTGGCATATTAATTAAACAATGTTTGTATTTAAAATTAGAGTTTATATCGTCACAATTATATAATCTGTGCATAATATGTATATACAATACATACTTCAATGTCAATAAACAAATTAGTATTAGGTATTCAAATGTTTCATTAAAAACATTATATTAAGCTATAACTGTAGGATTAGGATTTATATGCATTGGTATATGTTTTTTGTAATTTCTGATTATCGCTTTTGTTTGAAATGTCCACAAATTACATGATTATGAAGCTAATGGTGGTTATTTTATTTTGCATATTGTTATATATTTCAATATTAAACTCCTAAAATGCATGTTGTATGGCATATTTTAACCGTGGTGGTTGGAAAAAGAAAAAAAATAGAATATTTTCAAACCAAAAAAAAAATTCCAAGTATTTTTACATAGGTATGTAGGTATACTTATTTCATTTATATCTCATCTCAATTGTCATAAACTTGAATAACTGCAATACATTATTCTACAACTACAGCATTTGAGTTTTAATATAGTCGTTGTCGTTTATTGTGAGTTTTACGTGCTGTTTGTGAATTTACTTAATTTTTATTTTCATCATTTAAAATGCCAAAAATACAAAGCACCAGTTCAAAACTTAAACACATTTCAAACACCACATCATCGTTTCATGAAATACTTTTGAATAACATTAATAATTTATAAAAATAATAATATTTTTAAAATTTTAGTGTATTTTGTATCATATTTTTTAGTTGCATATAAATCCTAGCCCTAGGTATAAGTTTTGCAATATTAGATAATTTTTAACACGAGTCCGGCAATTGGATCACAACAAACCATTTATACAAAATTATACGGAATAGCCACCGATATATTTCATTGATAAAACACTGAATCGTTATTTGGGCAGCGAAACTTTATCAAAAGTTAAGTTCTAACCCAAAATGCACAATTTCTCAGATTTATTTTTTCGTCTGTATAAGTAATATCTGATCATTTTTTCATAGTTTATTATATAATATATTTCTACCTACATTAGTTGCATTACAAATGTATTAAACATTTTCTGAATTTGACTTAAATTTATTTATTTTTAAACCAATTTTAATTGCTTATTCTTGTTGTATTTTTACAAATTAACAATATTTATAAAAAATAAATCTCAAGTATAGAATTTTAGTTTAATAAAATAATTAACAGAATTTACATTTCTATTGAAAAAACGTTTATAATTTAAAGCTTAATAGTATATGAAAGTAAATAACATGAGTAAAACCACGTCCTGCTATATTAATTTGTTAGTGGTTCAAACACTGCAGAGGCAGACAATAAATATTCAGTCTTCGGGTAGGTGAATAAAATGTGACTCAATTGCCGACCGCTTTTAAAACTACAAGAGGGGGTAGTACACTGATAATACTACGAAGACTATAAACAACAATATATTTATGCTTTAAATCATATTAAATTTATGAAACATTTACAAATAATATTAATATGGTATTAATTAACAACAGATATAAAACATTTTTAAGAAATAACGCAATTTATATTTTATTGTATACGTACTAGTCAAAAAATTGTATTTTTAAACAAACCGAAATGTTAAAAATACAAATTTTATAATTTCAATTATATTATAGTAAGTTTTTTATTTTTAGTAAACAATATTATTAATTTTAATTATATCAAGTTATTTATTTACATTTGAAGATATAGTATTTTTTTCTATTTTCAATGTATATGAAGTCATTATTTGTATATTAGAAATTAGAATAATAATTGCAGATAACAATAGTAAATCATAATTATTGACAACAATGTTAGGTAGGCATCTATAATAAATATAGTATATCTGGCAATAAAATATTTTATGGAAAGTATAATATTAATTTTATGTTTTGACATTTTTATTCCATATTGATGAAAAAACAATTGTTTTACATTTTATTATTGGGGATGAAGGTAATAACTAAAATATAATTTATATTAAATTCTACTGTTATTTAATTCATTAAGTACTTATCTAATGATTATATTACTATAAATGTATGAATAATATTCTATAAATCGACGAGCTATAGCTTACAACTATACATAAAATAAAAAGTTATAAAATTCTAAACAATTTTCTAACAATTAAATAGTTTTTTTTTTTTTTTAGAAATAAACATTAATATTTTAAAAACACTGTTATTATTTTTTTTCAAATTTGTCGTGTGAAAATGGTTGGTTACTGACTACTGTAAAAACTTGTCCATATTTTTATTATTATCGTCATATTTTGTAACATGACATATTATGTAAAACATGTTTGAGATAGATACGTATACTAATAAATCAGGTGAAATGTTCCATATTTACTATGTGTTTTATTATATTGTGTTGAAATTATTTTATTTTTATTTTCTTTAAGCTCAACAACAGGTATCGCGTTACGTTAATGTTATAAAAACCTATACGAGCTCATAATGTAATATAGTTTTTTAATTCACGTCTATATTAAATTCCGATAAAAACATACGATTCTCGAATGTTATATTATGTGTAGGAAGTATAATGTCTAAAAAAACTTAGGCAACTAAAAAATCGATTGCATCCAAGACCGCTGTGTGATGCGTTGGGTTTTCTTCTTTGTCCGTGTACCTAACCTAAATATCAAATGTCATCTTTACGTTAATTTGTTCATCAATCGTTTTTTTAATGCACCTATATAAAGCGTATAATAATGTGACTGTAAAACTCTTATTTAAAATAAAATATTGACACAAATTTATTAAACCACTGTTTTAATATTAATTATTATTTTACAGTATAATATGTACCGTTATTGTATAGTATAGGTATATACACGTTTTTGCGATTAAAAGTAGCTTCTGACGACTGCCATCCCTCCGCCCGTCGACAACGTGCGGTTATCGATAAATTTTAATATGAAACGTTATATCCTCCTCATACATACGTGACACGGTAGGAGGGAGGGACATTAATCGTTGGAAAACGATCCAAATAATGAAAAAGTTTTTTTTTTCACACACACACACACAGACGACGTGGTGTTAATCTGCCTACTTATATTCTCGTCATCGCCAGACGACGCGTGTGGTAGAAAATAAAACTCAGAATAATACAGGGTAGGCAGTATCAATTGCTAACTTTGTGTGCTGTACAGACACCTCACCAGTAAAATACTCGTTTATTTAGACCGGACGACGCGTGTAAACTAGTGTCGACCAAATAATCGACTGCACTCGTCCGCGTTATACCAACCTGTTAATTACACGCATTAATGGGTGCGCGAAGACAAACAATGCAAAGTGACGATCATTAATCGTTCGCGCTTACGCAACAATATACCCATGGTTTATGTGGTGTGCGTACAGTCACGCTGTGCACCCGTCGCGCAAGGTGTACGTAACATTTTCGCGTGACAAAAATTGTGGACGTGGGGAGGATCACGCGTAAAATTCTTATCTCCCGCCTGATTGTTCACACGAGCGGTTAACAATTTTACGCGGACACACCTCGCTCGGTGGTGTCACTTTACGGTCGTCTCCAGCACGGGCGCGTTACACGACGCGGAGGGGCAAGGGCCGCTGGCCGCCTGCACGTCGACTTTCGATGTCGTACT
This sequence comes from Pentalonia nigronervosa, assembly GCA_014851325.1. NCBI lineage: Eukaryota > Metazoa > Arthropoda > Insecta > Hemiptera > Aphididae > Pentalonia > Pentalonia nigronervosa. Next base: position 73,099 of record JACXSJ010000646.1, on the reverse strand, counting down.
TTCGATTGTCCGCCCGTCCGGCAATCGCGGTTCATCACACCGCTCTGTTCCGAGTCGAGTTTCTATAAGCCTCAACATATTCTATCGCACGAGAACAGTTTAAATTTAAATCCACATATCTACCTTTTGTTGTTGACAAATCCGTCAACCTTCCCTGTCGTCCGCGTCTTTGAAAAATCCTAATAACACGAGTATGCCACGGCACTATATCCGGCGAACGGGGTGGTATACACGTTCATCCGTCGACTGCCCCTGCACCCCTATACCGAGATAAGTCCATTATTACACTAGACAATGCGTAATATTATTATAATGTTTTAGTAATGTTTTTGGGTTTTCTCTCGCATCCTTCACATATTGCAGACCACACTCGTGCGCATTTTTTTTTTTTTCATAATAATAATGCGCACACCTTATATCGGCTGCACTTTATAATATTATAATAATGTATGTACATCGTTATCGCGTGAGTGCATATTGCGCGCCATATAATAATCGTAACAATACGTACCTATATTGTATTGTGTAGAAATCGCATTGCCGTGATGCCATGCCACCGGCACGGCGTGTATTATAATATTGTAACATACTCGTATTACATAATGCACAAACGTTACAATATAATATATATTTTTAAGTCATCGCGGTGTGTAGGCAAAACATTGTCGCCGATGAGACGGGTGAACGACTGTACTTTTTATTTCACGCGCGACGGAATTGCTATGATACAACGGCGGCGAGGATTGAAAAATATTCACGAAACGCGATCGGATAATAATATTGTGTGCATACGTTTTGGGGACCTGTGCCGCTGCCTTAAACCCCGTAGACACCTCCCAATAGCGTACACCACACATCTGTACACTGCAAATGAAGATATATTTTTTAAGCTCAGACGCATGTCGGAAAACGTTTTTGTACGTTTCACCGTGTCCGGCCGACGGACAGATATTTTGTATTAGCGAAGGGTTTCGTCGTAGTGTCGTACACAATTCATATTGTTATACATCTCGCTCCCTTCTCGACGCACGTCATAATAAATAATAATAATAATAATTATTGCCCGTGAAAATAACCTTGCATCTGTTGTTTGTCTTCTCGTGGGGTTTTTACATAATTAAGAGTATTTATACCTGCTCGTATTGTGAGTACGTTACAATAATGTGATATTACATATTACGCTCGATTCCGGTGAAACGACAATATGTTGTGTAATAGGAAAATATTCCAAACAATTACATGACTCTTATGTAATGATATGTATTACAATCGGTTAGTACTCGATAGTTATACGCTTATGAATTACTATTATGGTATCTACGTTTCGAATTCACTAAAATGTGAACTTTGGATACCAGGGATAACGTCTTATATCGTTGAAATTTCATTCGAATGTCACCTTAATCTATTTGTTTATATTTTACCCGTTTAACCACAACATGTGACTGTCGTGTGGACCAATATTACACTCTGATAAAAATCGATTTATGATTTTAATATAATAATTGTACTCGCGTTATGAACGTCAGTGCCATGGTGTAGAGGGAGTCAGTCAAACGCAATATTGACCCAGGGCATGGTAGTTTGACTAAAACATGGAATTGGTTAATATTTAATGTTTTTTCAATTATTTTTACGTTTAACAACTTATTACAGTTGTATTTAAAAATGTAAAAATATTAACCCAACGATCAACGCTATATTTTATGTCACGTTTTTGATAAATGCTGGCCTTCACGTCACTTGTCTGATTTTAATCACCTTGGCGCAATGGTGTTTTGTGATATTGTTTTAAATCAATGACAGAATATTGCGTTAAAAAAAATATATTTCTAAATATACTTAAATTTCTTGAATTGCATTCGTATTAAAGTATGTAATATTTTTTAATTCCTTACCTATATAAATTCTTTATGAAATATGACTGCACGTTCAATGTATCAACTAAAATTGATTTTTAATCAATAAAATTACTTGAAACTTTTGCATAAAAACTATAAATTATATAATATCTACATATTTTTCGTTTTGATTAGAACTTAAAAATTGTAAATTGTGCGTGAACGAATGACGGCCATTTAAGTTTTATTTATTATTGTCCCAAAATAAAGAAATCTGATTTACCGTGTTTTTAATGTCGAGTTTACCGTCATACAAACTATTCACATAAAGTTTTTTTTTTTTCTTAAAAAGACTTTTAGGTCATAAAATTTACGACAGCGTCATTTTTAATGTACTTTTCGCCCTTTCGAGCCATACTTTGTCATTATACAGTTTAGGCCCCCTTTTCTAATGTAAATGACACTATATTTTCTTTTTACCATACCTATTCATTTTGATTTTTACAGTGTTTCGAAGACAACATATTTGCGTATTACGTGCATTATATTTCAATCAACCATTTCAGTCTTATTAACAATAAATAATCTTCAATAATAATAATGTCATCACAAAATATTGTACACAATTGTTATTCTGTATTTAATATGCTCAAACTCTATGGTTTATAATGTTTATATTATTTAAAAAAAAAAATGTTTTGAACTTGGTTATAATTTTGTTTTCTACTTTCACATTTCTCTCGTGTACCGAAATAACTTCTATTTGTTTTAATATAATTTTACGGCATTCTGACCGGAAAAGCAAATACGTATTATTATTTTAACGAAGTCGAATCAAATGAAAAACTATAACTCGGCTATTATTATAATTTATTAAAAGTTTAACTGATTATTATAACAATATTATTTATTTTTCTTCTGTACAGTTGTTAACGGATATGGACACGCCGCAATACAGTCTTCGGTGGAATAATCACCTAGTCCACATGATGGACGCCATCGAAGTGCTCCTACAAAACGAAACACTCGTGGACGTCACGCTGGTCTGTGAAAAGACTCAGTTTAAAGCCCACAAAGTCGTCTTATCCGCTTGCAGGTAACTATCCAAATTTATACTCGACTTTTATATCTCGGAAATATATATCTTTGTTATTTTTTAATTATATCGTATATATTTTTCCTAGTCCATATTTTCAAAGGCTTTTCTCCGAAACCCCGTGCAAACATCCTGTGATCGTGCTTAAGGACCTTCCCGACTGGGAGATGAGAGCTATCATACACTTCATGTACAAAGGGGAGATTAACGTTGGCCAGGAACAGTTGCCGTTGTTGCTACAAGCTGCTGAAACGCTACAAGTACGAAAACATAATATTATTAGTGCTATTTTGGAGATCCGAGGAAGACCTAAACGTTTTATGTACCAACGAAGACAAATTGTCGGATGTTAACGTAAACTGCTCACGGTATCGATGACCATATGTTTTCACTTGCATAACATTTTATTCAAACTAAACCTTAATAGGATTATAAATTAAGATATAATTGTATCGATTTCGTGGTATGGGTGCGTATAGTTTGATTTAAGTTTGTGGTTAAGCAACTATAAATTTACTACATTAATTTGAAGCGCTCATATTATTATTAGATTATATAGCAAAAAAAAAACCGATAATTATACTTTTTTCAGCAGATTTATTAATATTTACCAAAAACGTTTCATGACCTAAATACAGGTTTAAACATAACAGAAATTTGTTTCATTAAAAACCGAACGGATACAGCGATAAAAACTTATTGACATTTCGATGTTTGTGAGATTTTATTAAAAATACAATTAAGTACGAGAAGTTCTGAGTTAGAAACTATGCTTATTGGGATCCTTTTTTTCATCACATCTTATCAAGCTATGGTTAATTTAATAAATATATAGGTACTATCTACAAATTAATATAGGCATTAATTCTATATTCAAATATATTTATTTAAGTATACATGCTTTAAAACTTATAGTGAGTGGGATTTACACCTTGAAGTTTCACTCGAGATAGGTATAAGCATTAAAAATTTAATAAATATAGCACATGATAAAAGGTACTTGTTAAAAAATATTCTTGGTTTTAAAATCGAATTATGTAATAGCCTTTGCCTTTGGCAAAACGGATAAAAATAAAAAATTATTAAGGAAAAATATTGGCCAACTTTTGTAATTGGATAGAGCCACGACAGTATGACCCATCCTCATTCATCACCTACCATACCAACTCGTACCAATATAATATTACGAATGACCGTAACTCATGTGTGCTGTTTGTGGGGTACGAGTGAGGGGTACCCTATACCGTCGGGTGGGTGTTGGGTCGTATCTCGTAGATCGCAATAGCTAATCGCTTTCACGATCGTGTGATTGCAGATCCGCGGATTGGCCCACACTGAACGCATTCCGTTGTTTGTCGATTCGCCTACTTCGTCGTCGGCGACGCCCACAGATGTCCAACAGCCACCGTCGCAACAGCAACTACAGCCACCGCTTCCGTCGTCTCATCACCACGGTATGGGCGGCGGCCACCCTCACCATCACCATCACCACTCCAGCAGGGGCCACAGTCCCGGCGGCAGCAAACCCGGGACGACCGCCGTCCACGAGCTGACGAATGGACAGAGTTCACCGGGCAAGGGCCACCATCACCATCATCACCACCACAGGCACCGGACCGCCGACTCGCCGCAGAGTCCGCGCAACAAGTCACAGCCGCCGCCACACCACGCGCTCGCTCTGCCTCCACCGCACCACCGTGACGGATCCGCCGGCCGCATGTCACCGACCACCAGGATGTTCTTCCAGGCCGCCGCGGCCGCCGCGGCCGCGGCTGCAGCCAATCCGTACGATCCTTCGCACATCCGTCTGCCACAGATACAGCACTTGCCGCCAATCACGTTCAATGACAGGAACTGTCCGTCGCCGACACCTCGCAGGAAACAGGTAAGTCGTACCTACTGCCACAGCGTCTAAATCATGATATTATTACGTAAAACCTTATTTTTGCGTAACCACCGCATAGGGGTACACAATTTTCGTAAGACTTGCCTCCTGTAATTATTGCGTATAGGTACCTAGTGTTGTTACAATGCGGTATTTTATTTTTGAATTGTATTATATGGTATTATAGTATTATGTAGTATCTTAAATCATCAACAATGTCGAATTAATTTCGGAAAAAAATGTAAAAACAACAATAATTCAAGAAACATTTTAGAGTTAATCAATATTTAAAGTCGTGGTACAAATTTTCATGTATACCTATAGTGATTACTGACTAACAATAGTTTTAATTTAAAAAAATGTAGTTACAATTCATAGTAAATTAAATTTTTATAAATTTCAAGTTCGTTTAAGAATCATATTAACAATATATTTTTTTTTTTTGTAAACCGCCCGTATAAAATAATTTACTTCGTATCATACAATTTATGCAGATGTATAATATTCACTTTCATATCTACGCATGCCCAACTGTGTGGCTTTTCGTTCGTTATGTTTCTTCTGTTCACTCCGTCTCGACGAACTAAACGAGCAACTACAGACAATATATATATATATATATATATATATATATATTATACGACGCGCTTAACCTTAAACAAATAATTATTGTTTATAATACAATTATTTCGTGTACGCATATATAGGCTAGACCCAGACGAAGATCGGGTGAAGCGATTGGTCCACAAGATTTGAGCAAAGCACCTTCTCCGTCAAACTTCAATAACAATGTCGCCGAAAATTTGTCCATGAAAAAGTCACCTAACAATGAAAATATCAATAACGAAAACATGCCGACAAATTTAAGTTGTAACAATAAGAGGCCGGATAGGACACCGTCGCCATCGGCAAATGTGAGTTTTTCAATAAATCGTATACATCTAAATAGATTTATAGATATTCATATAAAATATTGTTCATAATAAAAGAAAGAAAAGACAGTAATGAATTGAAAGAAAATTATTGATATTATTTTTATAATTCAGCCTCATTAGTTAATTGAAATATATATATTTTTTTTTTTGTACACACATAATTTTACATCTCATTTGATAAATGCATTTAATGAAACACGTCATAATTGGCAGTATTTTTTATTGCGCATATACTTTTATAATGAGATGTTTTTTGCTCTTTCAGAAACAAATGAAGGTCGAAGTGGAAGAATCAGAAATGATTGGAGACTTGGGACAAAGTCTGCCGGTAGAGTTGACTGCCAACAGTGGCAACCCGAACGTAAACAACAATAACAATAACAATAATAATAATAATAATCAGTCTAGTAACAAAAAGAACCACCACCATCACCACCATCATCATCACAACCACCAACAACAACATCAGAGGCATCCGGACTTCCCTTATTACGGGCCGGATCCCATGAGCATACCACTTAATCCACACGTGAGTTCACGTCTTCGCTACTTATATTTTGTTATACTTTTTTTTTTCACCCCTCTTTACCACGGGGACTCGTCGTTACTGTTTAGTTTGTTTATTCATTTTGGAAATTAAAGTCCTCGGAAATATTATTAATGTCAACCGAAGTAACAATGATATTTTTTGGTTGCTTTAAAATTTTTATATACAAATATTATTAATCCCTTGACAGTAACTAAAGCGTACGACTGAGATTTTTATCTAAAAGTAACGTTTCTTTTTTATGAAATATTATGAATAGTATTAATAATAATTAAAGTGCTGTTACCGTATACAAATATGATTTTCTAAAAAAAAAAAAATACACAACTTTGAATAATAAACAGAGATTAAATGGTCAGTTTTAGTTACGAATTTAAATTATATACTTTTATGAGCTTTTAAGTTCTATTAGTTCTATGCGTTAGTAAAAATTTACTTTGTCTACTATATAAACATATACGCACTTTAATTGAATACATAGTACGTAATGTATATACATTTTTTTATAGGATCCGCACTTTGAGAACTCGCTGTTTCCACCTTTTGGACCATTGTCATCACTATCTCTACAAGGACCTCCTCATAGTAAGTTTGAATATGTATATTTTAAATAAATAAATATAAAACAAAGTTAGAGAACAAAAAATGTAGTTATGTGTGTGACTAAGAGGTAGAGCATACCAAGTAATAATTACCTTTTCACGTGTTTTTCATTGGGCGCTTAGTGTTCTTTTATTAATAATAATATATAATATAATATTATTTTTTGTTTGGAATTCATTATTCTAAAAGTGCACTTGACACATATGAGTTTTTTTCTCAAGTGAAGTATCTTAAATTATAATTTATTTAAAACTTATTTGCAGTCGCAAGATAACAGTTGTAACAATGACGAGATCAGTCAAATGTTTCTGATTTTGTAATTCATTTTAGTTTTGTCGAGTTCCTGAAGCTAATACTTTTTTGTTTTTGTTTTCTATTATAGTGTTTCCAATAGATGCCCAATTTGGTAAGATTATCAGAAAAAATATTTCATTATGTATTACATGTTTAGTAAAAGATCATTCAAAGAATTATTTGAAACTATAAAATGTAAAAAAATAAAATATATTTTTAGGCGTATAAGATAGACAAATTATTTTCTTTGTTGTATAGTGTTTGAAATAAAAGGAGCAAATCAATATTGCGTTTTATTCCTAATAATAATAATTGCATAACAATAAAGTTTTTGAATATTATACATTTAATATACAATAAAAATAAATATTTATTATATAATTATAATTACTACAACATAATGTTTAAAAAACTGACTATATTTTAATGAAGTTAGTTTTGGAATATTATTAATTATTGCTATATTATTTTATGAGTTTAAAAAGTCTGAGATTATGTTGAAAAAAATTGCAGTTAATCTATTAAAATCAACTAAATTAGTTTAAATATTTGAAACAATATAGTAAATTGGGAATTAATAAATTATGAAGAATCTATTAAGTATTTTGTTTAATTTTTTGGGTGATTACATTATTTATATTGCAAATTAAATATTAATCACATTATAATTTCATTGCGCTAGATGCCAATCCCTTGATGCAAAGAAGTTTTTTTTATATGCCGGGAGAGAGTTGCAGAGGACAATGAATTTGCAAAAAAAAAAAAAAAATGTTTTTAGAAGTACTTAAGTTTAGCATTACATTAATTGAATCCGTACTTATTAATTTTTATTTACCTTAATATTATTTGGCTGTTTCGTATTTACAAAAAGTTACGTACAAATATCATTTGCTAATAAAAAAAAAAAAATCAATCGTGCCGTTGCTAAATTATAATAATATTTACAAACGTGATATTTTTCCCTACAATAATTAATCTCGCGAATAGTGACGATTAGTTAATATAATAACACAATAATATAGTGTGGTATTATCCTTAATCAACTCCGACGATGATTATTTTTCATTTTCGAGTTATTCTAATATAGTGTAACAAATCAGGGCACTTTAATATTTTAAAATCGTAGATAATGCATTTTTTTGTTTGTTTGTCTATGCGTGCGTACACAACCATTTTTTTTTTTTTTTTTTTAATATAATCGTTATTCACGACAGGTTTATTTCCCGGTTTGGACGGCTGTAGAAACCCACTGCTAAACGAACTCATCGAACCAAGGTTCGACAATCCACCGCCGAGTAAAAAGAAAAGTGAGTAAAACAACCGTGCTGGTAATAATTTATAACGCGACACTTTTAATCCGTTCAATTCTTAAATATTTCCTTGTTTTCTCCTTCACAGAGAAAATGTTCCCAGTCGGACGTCCCAAGGGCCAGCACAGCGCTCCTCGCGGTGGCCCGCCCAGATCATGGACGAACGCCGAGCTCACGGAAGCGCTGCAGCACGTGTGGAACAAGAAAATGACAACGTCGCAGGCGTCCAGGATCTTCGGTATACCGTACAACAGTCTGCTCATGTACGTTCGTGGCAAGTACGGTAAATCGCTAAAACTGGAACAGTTGAAAAAAGAGTGTTTCGGCGACATAAACGGTCCGCTCGACCTGTTGCACTTCGGGTCCATATCGAACAACAACAACAGCAGCAACAAAAACAACAACAACAACAACAGCAGCAACAGCAACAACAACAACAGCGGCGGTGCCGGCAACAACGGTCAGTCGAATATCAACGGTTCCGGTAACAACAACGGCGGCGGCGGCGGCGGCGGCAACGGCCCGACACTGCAGCCGTGCAACCCGCCGTCGGAACCCGTCGATCTCATGCTGGGTCCTCCGGGATTCAACCCACCAGCGTTCCCAGCACCCAACTTCTTCCCGGACTTCGGATCCACGTTCCCGATGGGCATAGACATGATACATCTGATGCACCAACAACAGCAGCACATGTCGTCGATGTCGGCGGCCGACAAACACCAGTACCTGGGACTGCAGGATATGATCGGCGGCCAGCCGCTGCAGTCGGCCGTCGTGTTGGACTACGCGATGAAGTCGCCGGCTGCCAGTCGCAGCAACTCGGAACCGCCGACAATGGGCGGCGAGGGTGACGGCGACGGTGACGGTGACGGCGACGTTGACGGTGAGGGCGAGGGTGACGGTGACGGCGACTGTGACGACGACGATGGAGCCGACGATTGCGGCGTCGACGACGAGGATGACGAGGATGACGACGACGACGTGGTGGCCATGGACTTCTCGAAAGCCGGCAGCATTGGCGTTGGCGGCGGCGATATTGGCGACGTTAGTGGTGGCGGTGACGTCGGTGGTAGTGCCGGTGCCGGTGCCGGTGACGAGGACGATGGAGTCGACGACGAGGACGACGACGACGATGTCGATGACGAAAGACTGAGTCCGGAAGCGGATGACAAGGACAAGGAGCAAGACTGACACGGGGTGTTTAGGGACTACGCGCTGGCGGCGTTCGACGCGGTGCTCAGAACATAATTTCGCCGCAGCGGTGTTCTTTGTCGAGTGTACCGGCGGTTTCCCTGTACCGGAAAATGCGCACACGCCCGTAATAAACACGAACGTGCGCGTCCCTTGTCCACCACGTGGTCGTCGTCACAGGCGTTTGGCCGAATCGTCGCCCCATCCCCTTCCCGAAAACAAGCACTTGCGTGCCCCTTACCTCCGCCCCTCCCCCCCCAACAACCAATCTTGTCAAACCTTCCTTCCGCCCTTATTCGTAATCCAAAATATATTATTATGTCTATATTATAATATTATATAAGTATAAAGAAATAATAATAGGAATTATATAATATAATGTAATCATCCGGTCGAATCGTACGGCCGTGGTTCGTAACCGCGCGTGTAATATATAATAATCGTTTTTAATGATAAGGGATTGAAATTAAATAATAAAAAATAACGAAAAAATTTTGGTACGAAAACAAAACTACTACTACAGCTAGTGAATACAAAGAAACGTGTAAATTAGATTTTAAAACAAATTGTTCGTGTACATATTTATAAGTGTGATCGTCGTATCGTTATTAAAAAAAAAAAAAAAAAATTAATTAAATTATAATATTTTAGACCAAAACGTAGCCATTTTAAAAATAAATTATTGTTCCGAAACAATAGAATTTCGTCTCAGCCCGATAAACAAATCAAAACGATACAATTACCTAATATACAGCCGAACACATTATGGTGTCTACATACAGTTCCTAAGTTTTAGTTACAGTAATTTTATTTTATTTTATTAGATATTATTAATCATGTGTATACTTCTGTGAAACTGTGATTCCTATACACACATGTTGGCTTTAAGTTTTACTGCATTTCGTACGTTTTTGAGAGATAAAAACATATATTTACCTCGAAATTAGCAAGAGAAAACGACAAAATATATACAATATTGTTCCTCGTATATTATGAAGCCACTAAAATACATATTTTTTTTTTTTATAGTTCCTGTTCATTCGCCATTTTGTTTTTTGTTTTTTTTTTCGAGCCATAAAACGCATACGTTTGTACAATTTTGTGATTAATGGAATGGGATGTAATAATATTACCAGCAATTTGGTTACTGAAGTAATATTATATGTATCCAACAAAATTACATTAAAACTTTACATGTCTCCCAACAAGCGGTCGGTCAAACTTTAATAACAGCTTTCATTGATATCATCATCGTTATCATCGTTATTACTGTAATGACGTTATATCATTTTACAACTGTAACAATCCAAACACACGAATGATAAGTGTTTACGAGGATGGTGCGTCATACCTGTTCAAAGGTGCCTCATGGCAAACGATTATTTTTATTTTATTTCTTGCAATAGTTCTAATAGGATTTTAAACTTAACTATAGAGAAATACACTCGTCACTCATGCAGGGTAATCATGAAACTTTTATAATACAATACAGGTACCTCTATAATATACATAATGAAAATAATAATAGTAATAAATATCAGGAACGATAATTTTATATTATACGGTTATTATTTACACAAATACACCTCAAACCAAAAAGTTCATTATTTATAGTACTTATTAATATTTTTAAAATATAATAGTCTGTTATTTAAATACACTTGTGTGTAAAAAAAAAAATATTATGCTACAATAATATTATGTGTGTTAATTGAGTGCAATGTATTACTTCCACGGTGATTTATTTGTTACCTTTTATTTATAATAAAATAGTAAATGTCTTAAGTTTATATTTCTTAAGTTCCAGCAAAGCTTTTTATTCTGTTTTATTTCCTAAGGCTGTGTTTCTGCTCCGTTTCATATTTTTCAAATGTACAAACAAATAAATAAAACATCATATTATAATCTTATATTATGTTATAATCATATTACATTTAAAATAAATATACAGATAATGATATAGATACATTTTTATAATACAATAATGGTGCAGCATCTCAGGGCATTAACTATAGATGTATCAATTTTCGTTAGATAATAATTATTCTATAAATACAATATATTATATATATATTATAATTAAATCACATAACGTCCGATAGTTTATAACCTACTTTAAATGTGTTTTTTCGTCTGTTTTTATCATGTATGTGTAAATTAATTGAACAAAAAATTGTATTGTTAATATTATAGAAAGTAGACGTTTAGGTTAAAAGTAAATTATGAAAAATACTGTTTTCTTTGTCTTAACTTTTATTTTGCGAGTGTGTTATTATTTGTATTATTATTTTATTTTATTTTTTGGTAATAGCGTCATTTCTAATGACCTTGTTAAGTTGATTTTTTTGGTATTGGTTCCTGTTATAATTTTATGATTTATTCTTTTAAGAATTATTATTATTTAATTGTTTTTAGTATTTTTCTTTTGTCCTAAAACTCTCGTCGAGTAAACATACAAATTATGTTGTTAGATGTAAACAATTATTGTAATTTAATTTTGAAATTATTAATTAATTTACTTATTATTATTATAATTATTATTATTATTATTATTATTATTATTATTATTATTATTATTATTATTATTATCATCATCATTATTATTATAATTATTAATATTATTATCATTATTATTATTGTGGGAATCGAAAAGTTGATGAATGGATGTCGTTGAAAACGAAAAATTATAAGATGTTATACGATTCGTAAACAAAATAATAATTACAAAAAAAAAAAAAATAAATAAACGAAAAAAAATAATAAAATAATAAAAATATATCAATTAAAATGTATGTTTTTTAATTTGGTTTTTAACTACTTTAAAATAATACGATTTTAAGTGTACATTATGTTTGTATTTTCTGCCTTTGTCTGTTCTACGAATAACATCACAAAAATCACATTCGTTCAACCGAAAATTATTCTTCAAATTGGTGTTTTAGACAAACCATAAAATGTATTAAATTAAAATGTTTTAAAAGGCGAATCGAGTTAAGTTTTTGATCGAACAAAAATCTTGACAAGGCCAGACATAAAAAACGTGGATGATATTTTTTGAAATAATGAACGTATTGTCATACGATAATAACGAATATTAATATAGTATTAAGGTAGGATGATAAAAAGTAAATGGGCTGTGTCGCATCCCGTAATGTCAATATTGATAAATTCAATATTCTGTTTTTTTTGTCCATTATAATAGAAGTCTCAGTCAACACGATTTGAATTTTAAATAATTAAATATTGTGTTTTTTGTTTTCCATGAAATGAAATTGTTGGCTTAATACACATATTAATGTATACATATTTACATCGCGATAACGCGTTACATATCTAACTACAATCTACTTATTATTATATTGATGTGATCGGTTCGAAAAACAAGATAATGTTTACGGTCTTCCATTCCCGATTTACATCGTGTCACTTACGGTATTTCAGTCGTTCGTGAAACACGGTTTTTAAGATCCATTGTATATACTGTACTGATTACAATATTATTTACCTAAACTGGTGAAATTAAATTGGCCGTCTGGGTCTCAGTAGTATATAGAGACATTCATATGATTAAGACACTACTGCCTTGCTATTATATACCTTATGCCTACTACAACAGTGAAACGGTTTGAATAACTTAGCCTTCATGACTCCACGTTAATTTTCTGCTGTCATAAATGCAATATATAATTTAATTTTCATTCACAATAATAAGACGTGTAGGTGTATAAAAATATATATTTGTCTTATGATACTATTAAGTTAACTTTGTCACAGACTGTTACTAAATTAGTTTTTTTTTTTAATTTTTAAAATCGGTATTTCTATGAAGAACATAATAAATGTCACGAGTGACCAATGACCGTGTCAGTGTAAGTTATTCCATCAATATAATCTGTAGTACGTTTTACATTTAAATTCAAGTCTGGTTCACGCTTCTTTTCAAATCGCCCTGAACGAATTATTGACACTTTATCATATTGATTTCTTTGTATATTTTGTATTATTATTAAGCAACCATACAATAAACGATGGCTTGACGTACGGTACGGCCGCGGCAGTTGAACAAACATCAACATCTCACGGTTTGTATTATTTATCATGTAATGTGATGGGCCGAAAGGTGCTTAAAATGCAGGGAAGTGCATATTATTTAGTTCACGCAAACCGTTAAATCGTTCAATGTGTGATATGGGTTGGCGTGACATGGGACCAATACGGTGCAGCCATTAAGTACGCGATGTAGAGTAATAAAATGTAGAAACCTATAGGTATCCTATATTGTGCTGGCTGTGTCGGACATTATGCAGGTATCCTACACGAATTGTTTTTGTTAAAATAATAATAACGATGAATTACGTATCTCAACGGTGATTTCACTCAGCCACGCAGACACGTGTTATTGTGTTACAGCGCACGTGTATTATTACTTAGAGCATAATAGTTGCCTCCCGAAGTCAAAAAGGTTGATAATCATTATTTATTTGTATTTAAATTGTCTCCCGACGCACCCTAAATTGTGTAGTAAAAAAATGGTCTAGTACTAGTTGCTCTTAAAGTATTTTTTAACTATAAAAACTGAAAATTTTACACATTTTTAACTAAAAAATAATTCGCAAACATTCGAGATTTTGATGAATTTCGGTCGAAATTTAAACTTTAAATGCTTATAAAAAAAAAGTGTGCCATTGTATTTTTATTATTTTTTAGTACTATTATAATAACTTATGAAGAATCTTGTTTTAAATTTCCAAGCTTTTCTATATTTATAGAAATAAATCTAAAAAAATCAAAAATTTCTTATATCTATAAATAGCTTAAAAGTTGTCAAAATATTTTTAAAATTTTATGGTATGTAAAAAATGATAATTTTAACATTCGGTGAAAATGTCAAGTGTCTACGCCGTAAATTCTACGGTGATTTGTTTTTAAATTCTAACTTTAGATGCTTATGAAAAAATATTGTAGACTTACAATCAATTTTTTTTTAATTTTCCCTAACATGTTATGAGGAACATTGTATTATATTTTTAAGATTTTCGACAGAGCAAAATTCAAAAATTTTTAATACGTTTAAAGTTATAATACGTGAACTACTTGTCCAAAATTCGATTATTGTGTTGAAATATTAAGGCCGGTATCACGCTTCCAAAACATCCGCAGTGGAAAATCGACCAGTGGATTCCGCAGATATTAAAACACATCAGTTTAAATGCATATGTGCATTATATACTAAGGCGAAAATTCAACGCGGACAAAACAATTTTAGAGACTTATTCAATTAGGCTTTTTGGAATAAAAAAAGTGAGGGGAATTCGCATTGCCGGTCTCTTGAATTTTAGTGTTATCAAACTGCACTGTTGATTGTGGCCCCCTTAAGGTATGGTTTCCTGTACGAGATTGATCGCCACGTCGCATCATCGAGCCGAACTATATACTGCTCACGGACCAACACAGTCGTAGTCCAAAACGACTTTAAGGTTGTCCCGTAGCAGAATAGTCGTCGCGGCTCGTCGCTGTAGCCGGTGGCGGCGATCAATCGTGTTTTTCCTAACCGTACGTTATAACTTGAAACTTTCATAACTATCGCATTCATCAATGATTTATGTATACGTAGTCTCCGTCTTACAAGTCACTAGTGCGTAACGTCTTCAGCAGATCTCATTTAGCTTCGTTAATAATACAGGTAATTTATCTATTATTATTATTTTTGTTTATGATACATTTTTTATACTCTATGGTTTTTTGAGCATATTTGATCATTTTTGGATCATCTCATAAACTACAGAATATGATAGGCATTTCCTTTAAATCTGTATCTAGGTAAAATCACAATAATATATTAAAACTAACGAAGCTGATGACAACCGCTGAACGTTCATTTTCTATGTTTCGCACTTGTATGACAAACTTGAACACTTGGAGACAACACGATATCTTAAAATCAAAAAAAACTCACGTTAAAGTATTATAAATAATTTTTCTTTTAACTTCATATATTTAGTAAAAATACTAGATAAATATTAAGACTTGGAGCAGCATTATAACTTATTCAAATTTTTATATAGACTTCTTGAAGTATAATCCCCAAAAAAATTATTGAACGTAACAATGAAGTCTATTTAATACGTCATGTTATACATTTTTACAATTGTTAATTGTTTTTTTAAAAAAAATGTGATAAATACTAATATTTTTTTTAAAAATACTGTTATATAGAAAAAGTTATTCTCCGAACAATATGTTAACTATTGAGTTGAAAACTATCTCTTTCGTATTGATTATTATGGCCTGAATTACCTTCATATAGACGGAGACTTAACATTGTCGGAAACAGAGTTTGTGTTAGGTTAGCATCGTTATGTTAGGTTTAGTGTATAAAGTATTAACAAGATTTAATGAAAACACTAATTAACGAAAAATGACAGAATGTTTATTTTACACAGATATATTTACACATACGTCTGTCATACTTCATACACTGCAATGTTACTAGTTGTTGTGGTGTTGTCGCATCACTATATATTATGTCATGGAGTGTCCTAGAATTTTCCTTTTATAGAATATTCAAGAACTCTCGCGCATATACGCATTTTATGTTGCCTATCCGTCACGAAGATTCTCGACCATTCCATAGTCACTACATTAAGGTTTTATATGTTATTTTAACACTATTATTCATAAATTTCATAAATTATAATGATTAGGTTCTTCATTTAATAAAACAAATTTGGTTATTTTTTAATGTATTACCATTTGAAATTTTACAAAACGAAGATATCCAAAACTGATTCAAAATCTAATAAACGAATCTATTAAATATTTGAATTATAAAATTCAAATTTTGTCTTTTATATTCAATTTAACTATTGTTGTATACTAATTGTTTAAAACTTTAGACAGTTGTAATGCCTTTCTTAGATGGACACAATTTCGATAAGGTTTATGTATTTTTTTTTATCGTTCTTTTTATACATTGCGCGCTCGAATATAAAATATGCATTCATGACACTTGAGTAGCATTAAATATGTATTTTAAGTAAAAAGTATATTTGAATATTATACTATGTCAATACACAGCTGATATATTATTATAATACATCTTTTGATATCAAAGAAATCCTTGTTTACGATTTGTTTATTGAAATGTGAAATGACAATAATCAAAATAGTTTACATTTTTAATTATTATTAGAATGATAATATAAAATATTATTTTTTTGGTCATTGATTTAGATGGTATTAGTTAGATATTAGATGCACAAGCATATATTTATATAAGCATATTTTTTTATGAATTAATATCAATAAATAGATGTGATTACTGCTTTTTAGAACTAAAATAATTATAACATGTAGGTTATATATATATTTATTTATTTATTTATATTATATATATATATTTTTGAGAGGCAACTCGTATATAGTTTTGATAGATAATAATAATTAGTTATAATTACCTGATCATCGGAGGTAGTTTGTTTCCCCTTTAAAAAACAAAACACAGGTATAAAATAAAATAGGTAAAAGATTTTTTATTATTTTTCTTAGTTCTTTAAAAGTTAAAAACTACACTAACAAGTATTTTTAAAAACTTGATTCTACTAAGTATTTACCTGTATTTAAAAATTTAGTACATAATTTAGATTTTTAAATTATAATAATTAAAAATGGCTTTATAACTTGATTCAACATTTAATAATTTAATTATAAAACAAAACAATAATTACGATATATAAATTCTATTTGTAAATATTTGTTATAATTTATGAAAGACTAACTTAGTAATTTCTTTATTACATAGGACTATTTTTATATTAAAATGTAAATGTATATATATATATATATATATATATATATATATAAGTATATATTTTAACTCATCAATTGTTGATAATAGTGCTTTCTTAAGTTTATCGTAGTGTTATAAGTAAATATTGAGTATTACAACCATTTCTCGCTGTATAATGTGCAATTTATCATCGTCAATAAATCTAAAATTATCAGATCATATGGAAAAGCGATATTGAAATACGCACCATCAGTATTGAGTAATACAAATAACAATATATGATTTAATACTATAATAATATTATATACACGAAATAATAATATATATACAAAGCAATAATTATTTTAACCTATCTTATTACTAATAGAAAAATATATTATTTACACTAATAATATTAATAATAAATTATAAAACATCTTTAAAAATAAAGGCTGACCCACCACCTCCGTTCATAATCGTTTTAGACTTTACTTTTATTATCAATTAAAATTTGTTTTATTATTATTATTACTAGGCAGTTTATTGTTTTTGATCTTAAATAACTATTCAAAAATATGTATAAAAAAAATTAATTAAATCTTGTTAAATTAATAAAATCCCGTTTAAACGAAAAAAGTACATACCTATTTCTTAACGAGTTCAAAATCATTTATCGATATAATATTATCTTTGTATTAAAAAATCACGTTTACAGTTTTACTAAGATCAATTACCAATCACTATATTTTTTTTTATGGTTAAAATACTGATTAAATATTTTATATAAATATTTTTTTTATGGAATGTTATAATGGATTTTATTATGTATTTTGGTTTTTTTTTAATGTATTATTTTAATAATTTTAATTGCTGTTAAGGCTTTTTATTTATTAATTATACTAAAATAAATATACTAAATGGATTGAATATATTATGTTTCTTTGTATAATAATTTGTTTGAGTGATTAGGAGATGTAGGTATAGCTTTTAAAATCATTTCGCAACTATTTATTGATTTGCTTGAATGTTTTTACTTTTTAGCATGCCACGTAATAATATCCGAGAGACAAAGATAACAAATGTTGGTATAAAATCTTCATAGTAGAATTGTTTGTTCAACCTAATAAGTAATTGATATAATAAATGCATTATTTTATATATTGAGACACAATCAAAATTATTATTTAATTAATTTTATATTGATATTTCATAAGGAAGTATTAAATTAACAAATTAATTGTAAGATTGTCATCATGTTATTGTAATAGTATTATATATAACGTTAATTTTATACGAGTAATGGCATGAGGATTTTCGGTATTAGTAAATATAGTTACTATTCAGACATGAAGTACATGCAACTTTAACATTCCAATCAATAGAATTTATTTCTTAAACCCTAAGATGAATGGTATTTTCAGTCGCATAATCGCCCTGTAAAACAAGTATTCTATAAATCAACTCAACTGAACGCCGGCTTTGTCAAATTATATGGCTGCCGATTTTCCTCCACTTTGTGGTCCTCTTAATTTTGTTAAATAAATCAATGCCAAGTAGATACATATTTTTTTTTCTTATTAAATCGTTAATGATTTCATTCCTTATTCTCTCTCCACCAAAGTCTATATATACCATCTGCTCCCTGTCTATATACCTACGTATAAGAAGTACGTGGTTTGTAAAAAAAGTTTATTTTTTATCAACTCTTCATATTATACTTAGTATTTTTTTTGTTTAATTTCCCTCTGTTACATTTGCCACTTAACCATAACTAGTGACACACAGGGACATGCGATTCGGGTTCGACGAACTAAAAAATGATTTTTAAAAATGCATTGTGCACACTACGGAGAGTACAGAGAGAGAGAGAGAGAGAGAGAGAGAGAGAGAGAGAGAGAGAGAGAGAGAGCGAGAGAGTAAGCAGGAGAAAAAGAGAGAGAGAACACCAAGGCGCGCCATCAGCAACAATAACTAATTATTCGATGGTTGATTTATGACACCGGAGTGGTTTTTACATGGGGACAAACTAGAATGAAGCATATACACTTGTATATATATATATATATATATATGTGTGTGTGTGTGTGTGTGTGTGTGTGTGTGTGTGTGTGTGTGTGTGTGTGTGTATTATATACGTGTGTATATGTAATATATAAAAATATATAATGCACAAGAGTGTGCGCATAAACGTTTATTGGACAAGCTAAACGTATGTGTTATAAATTGGTTTTTTCTCGTCATTTGTTCGCGTACACGCAGTCTACGGTCGAGGACACAAAAATTGCGCACTAAACCATCAGCTTGGTCATTTGTATCGAGCTTGAACTCAGAGGTCAATGTTGTAATACCTCATTAGGATGAAATTGATAGATATCTCGTCGTAAGAGTGCCGACAAATAATACTGAAAATATTCCTGGGATATGCCAATGAACTATACTGTCTTCTCTTCCTTGCCAAAAATAAAGGGAACAACACATACGCACATGATGCAATATTTGAAAAATATTAGCAATTTAAAATTTAACGGGTCGACTCAAAATAAATGTTGTTTTTTCTTCGTTTGGATTTTAGAAATTGTTTGTTTATAGTTTGTCAGTAAAGCATTTGTAAATAAATTATATTTTATTGAAAAAAAACTAAATACACTAACACGATTACATTATTTATCTAATTATGTTTTTGTTTAGTTTAATAGTCTGAGTAGTAACTATATTTTATAGATTACAGGTTGTTGACTTCTGTCTGTCGATAATATATTTGATTAGATTTATTTGTCTCATAATAACTACCTAATACCTGCAGCATGGCTGTATAAGCTGTATTATGGAAATCAATCAATAGACGAAACAGTAAAGCTGTTGTTACTGTATTATAGGTACACGTGGAGTAATGTAAAAATCACGGACTATACCTATACAAATTGTATACATGTTTAATTTTTTAATTTTTTTAATGATCGGTGTACCTAAAAACACGTACTATAGTACTACCCAAGCTTAAATTAAATCTAATAAAAAACAATGTTACGGCACTAAATCTTTTCTTAAATAGAGAAAAAGAAACCGCGGTCATCAATCGTTACACACTGGACACACCTCACCCACAACTATCTTATGACCAGACTTGAGTAGTTGAGTCTCCTTCATGTAAAGCATATGTAGTTAACACTCATGATCGACGACCAAATGTCATAAATACCATTAAAAAAAAAAAAAGAATTATTTACATACTTCAGACAAATCATACTAGCACTTGGACCGGTTCAGACTGACAGTTGAAATTATAATTGAGCATTACGCATAGACTCTAAGCTTTACATCTTAATTATAAAAATACCAATTTTAATTGTGATCGACTTATAGATTAAATAAGAAATATAATATAAGAATTCTTTTTAGAATTGAATTAATAATAATATTCCTAAACAATATTTATTAATTAAAAATGTATTTGTATGAATGTATTTTATCTGTAAGCCGTTAGTCATTATTACAGGTAAACATTTGCATTTTACTCGAATTATTCAAAACGGAATTTTAATTGTAATAATTGTTATTCTTTTGAAGCTGTTTAAAATCCGTTTTATAAACAACTTTGCGTTATGTCAGAAATATTTATTGGTATTCAGTATCTATATTATGCCATATTATGCAAATGTAAATATCATAATATTTCAATAAATAATGTGTTTAACCAATTTTCGATTGACACCCTGGTACTTGGTAGGATTACACCAAATGTGTTTGAAATCCAATTTTAAATAGATATTGGTTTGTGTTCACAGTGTTATTCTCATAAAGCCGGAGTTTTTATGTCCTCATTCAACCAACCAGTTTAGAATGTAGTAATTTTTGGTGGGACATAAACCTTGAAAATAAAACAATTGGGCACGTAACATAATTTCAAGTACTTAGGTTTGTCTTGTTTGTGATAATGATGTTGATGTGGGATACGGGATCTAGTCAATATAGACGTTTTAAATCAAAACATGTTATAATATATATATATATTTGACATTAGGGAACCAGTATCAAAACTATACTAAAAGTATAATATTACAAAATATTTGTAAGTATGTTCACTTACACAGTAAATTTAAACAGGTTTTTTTGCACGGTAAATTACAATACGTTGCAAAAATATTATATTTGAATTTTCAAAATTGGAGATCTAGGGAAAAAATATGTATGTACTATGTTATTTGTGATGTATTAATAAACATTTATATTTAGTGTAATATGCGTATTATGTGTAGTGCGCAATAATAATATTCCATTTGATTGAATTAAAAAATGTATTTATTCAACCATATTGACCAATCAACCAAATTTTATATCATATGATATAAAAGTGATGGTAATGTTAAAATTTAAGCCAGTGTAATATAGGCTGGCAATTCAGACCACTAGATAGCAGCAAATAAAATAATTGTCGATTATAATTACGATATATAACTAGTTTTCATTGTTATTTTTTTTTTTGCGTACTGTTATTTATTTGATTTTTAAACCTTTTATCCGTCGTTATGATAAGCCTGAAAAAGCCTTTTTTTACAAACAGGTTAGAAGGTCTGAAGATATTTAGCTGCCGAGTTTGTGTCATTTCGTTTCGTGCTATTGTCATATACATTCAGAGTTACTATTTTAAAAGTTCGAAAATGTACTTAAGGTAATTATAGCTTTAGTCACAGGGATACCACATTCAGTTACGTATCATCCCCACTCCATCAAGGTGCTATCTACTTATAAATATTGTTACGGACTACGGATTCATAGAAGCCAAACTAATTTAATATATTATATTATATATCTAAAGTAATTACTTTTTATTTGTTGTATTGTATACTGTTTAGTTTTTAAAATGTTTAAACCAAGCGGAAATCTTATGCTATTAATGGTAACAGTAAATCATCAGAAGTATAAAAAGTCTAAAGAAGAATATTAATTTAATTTCCAGATAAAAATTTTAAATTTGTTTTAAATATTAAACTGTTTAACGACTATATAGTTAATAATTGGACTGAGAAAGTTTTCATACGACGTTGGAATTATTACAATAGTTATTAACTATTATAACTAGATACATAATTTGAATGTATATTTTGTATTTGAAATAATATTTGTTTCTTATCGAATAACATTAAATATTTATTTAATATTTAATTTTAAAATAATTTATAGCAATCAAGATAACAATTGAAAAAAAAATGAAATACATTTTGAATTTTTGAAAAATGATTACTTAAATATTATAAGCAGTCATTAACTATAATAAATAGACTATAGTTACCTAAAATTTAATGCTTGATTGTATTGTATACTGACTGTACAATTTTTATGATTATATTTATTTATCAAAAATGATTTCCTACTAATTAATATAAGTATATAATATATTATATGACAATCATTTATTATAATACTACTTTTAACATAACAAACTTGTGTTATTAAGTAAGTCATAGGGATGTAAATTAATGCATACTATACAGTTTAAATACCTGTCTATCTGTGTCATGTTTTTCTAATAGGAATATTTTTTAAATAATGAAACTAATAAATCTGAATAATATTAATCATATGATATATTATATTTTGTACCTAATTTTAAATAAAAAACAATTCTGTAGTTAAAAAGAATATTTTTAAGAATCCAACTTTTCTAAATTAATTTTTTTAGTTATAACTAAATTCAACAATGAAAAACTAGTAAATTAGCTATAATAATAGTTCGACCTAAACACAACACATAATAATAAAGTTTTTAACAACAATTATTCACAGGATTAAATACCGCCTATTCATTTTTATTGATTTTATAAAGAAGCTTCTTTAGATCCACCGTAAGTCCTGTAAACAGAGTCATAATTTCATCTTTGTTCCGGATCATCGACCTTTTTGTACACCGTTTAATATATATAAATGTAAGTACCTAAGTAAAAATTCTTTCTTTTCTTTTTATAATCCTAATTACAATTATTATTTATATTAACTATATAATGTACTTTTAAAATAGCTAGCAATTTAAATAATATCTGTATTTTAATTCATCGATTTCTTCTTTAAATTATTGTCATGGTGTACTAGCACTGTCAATAAAATAATTAGCTATGGTAATAACTAATAGCAAATAAAAGCACAATGGGTGGTATAATTACTACAACAGCAGACAACTAATAAGATAATATTATATAATTTTATAAGTTATTGGTATCATATGGGCGATAATAATAATAATTAATTTGGTATTGAAAAATCGGCTTCTGAAAAACAACGACAATCATCACATTAATAATTAAAATTTCAAATTCTAAATATATTTAAGTAACCTAACCATAACAATTACAAATTAATATTAATATGCAATATGATAACTTGTGTATTATATAAGATCTATGTTTGTTATAAAATAAAATATAAATAAAAATATTTTTTTTCTTTTAGCGGCATCCGGCATGTAAATCAACCAGCCAACTACAAAAGGTTGGACCACCCTGATATAAGTGATATCATATAAAAAATATACTCCTCGTCATTTTCGTCAATATCTCCTTCATTGTTGCTGATGGCTTCATTAATGATAGATTGACAAATTTGATCCTCAGAATATTCTACAGAAGGTTGAAGATTGCTATCGATTTTCACCCAATTCTCGTAGGTTATAAAAACCTTACACTACAATAATGATAATTGCGATAAGACATGAATTGAAATCACTACAACAGAAATAACTTTTCAAAACTAATTTATTTCAAATTTTTACTAAAAACGTCTACATTTACTAGAAGTTTTTTTACGAAAATTGAGTCTTATAAGCGAATGAATCTTATCTTAGAGCATTAATGGAAAGCCAATGTTTTTAAGAAAGTGATGCCGTCGAATACTCTATCCCTCCCCGAATAATTTACGCCCTGCTTGCCTGTATGACCTCTAAAAATACACTAATCACCTTATAATGAATAAAATAGTGATCAAACTATATTTTCAAAACTATAAAATATTGAACAGAATTTAAATACATATTGAATTGGCCCAGTATGTTACAAAACACTAGCACACTTTGGTAGTCTGCCCCTGATTTTACATTTTAACAATAGTATTATAAAGAATGGAAACAAACTTAATTTTATTTTTACCATCACCTGAGTAATATTTAAAACTTTATTCGTTAATTTTTACTTCTAAATCAAATGTTTTTTCCCTATATAAACATTGTATTTATAATATATAATAATAGATAATAGACACTATATAAAGCACATACACACTGATATGCCATTAAAATGATCAATGGATTAATAATAAAATAACTACAAATTTTAGAACTGCAATAAATGAAGAAACAATATTATAATATTTTACTTATTCGTTATTTATAAATATATATATATCGTTGATTAGTTAAATTAGACGTATAATATTATAAATCTGATTCTTTAATTATTTTTATAATGCTAGTGTGTAGGATGATTATATTTTATGGTTTAGATTCTATTAGGTTCCTAAAAATTGTTATTGTACACATTTTTAACAGTCAAATTTATTCAACACCGTATTTGTAGAATGTCATATTAAACCTAATAAATTGTTAATTTTTAAGGTTATGCTATTTCAAAAATTCAAACACATGGCTGATTACTTCTATAGTGATTAAATAACTCATTTTATTTGTCATACATATGGTCAATAAATGTTAATCAATCATCAAGTGTATGAAAATAGTATTATTATTTTATAATTTATATTATGTCAACAATAATTTTTAATATTAAGTGCCAATTGATATTATGCAATATATAATAAATTGCATTAGCTCACAATATTTTAAAATAAACTTGTCAAAATAATTAACAAAAAAAAACTGTCACCACAATAATTAATAAAAATATTATAAATATAATACTTGTCCCTTATACTTTCTTTTAATTTAAATGAGATGTATGAATTCTTTTCACGCTTCGTAATTGTACATAATATATCAGTTGAACTGAAAAACAAATTGTATTTATAATGGTCGATAGACCAATTGCACTGAGTTTATTTATCGGATGAACAAGAGACCAGTCACGCTGTTAT
Source organism: Pentalonia nigronervosa (assembly GCA_014851325.1). NCBI lineage: Eukaryota > Metazoa > Arthropoda > Insecta > Hemiptera > Aphididae > Pentalonia > Pentalonia nigronervosa. The sequence goes on along the minus strand of JACXSJ010000646.1, from coordinate 47,553 downwards.
ATTTTAAAACATTTACTACCTTATATATATTTTTATTATATGAAGTTTAATATATTTTTTAATAACATTAATATGAACATTTTTTTAAAAATTATCATAATATAATAAATTTCTGAAAAAAACCTTTTAAATCAAAAAAATATAAACATTTACGCAAAAACTATGTTATAAATATTACTATTATATATAACTGTGTAAAAGTGTACATAAAAAGTGTCGATAGCACGATATCATTAGATAGGAATTTATTGTAAAATTCAGAAATATATTTTTTAACTATATAATTAATGCCGATAATTACATAGTATTTTAAATTTAAATTTTATATTAATGCCAAAATAAAATCTGTACAATTTGATTACCAGTCGCTAAACATAAACGGTGCAATATTAGTAAACTTCATCGTTATTGATTCCTCTAGTGGCCAAGTGGCTAGTTACTGTTGTCCAAGTATTTATTTCATTTTTTATTTATTCTTGATCCATTTATCAGTAGGTAACTATATTATTTTTAACCATTATTTTATAAGGTATCCGGCATTGTATAATAAGTAATATTAAATAGCTCTACGATTTGTATTGATTTGTAAAACTATACTTACTTTTAATTGTGACAAGATATTTTTCATTTAGTTAAAGTTTAGTAAATTTAACAATATTTAAATTAGTATAATAATTAATAACTAACTTTACAACTTTTTGAGTTGTAACGGAAACATAATTTTTATTCATCAAACCTATTTAATACGCATACTTTAACATACGAAATTATCAAAAAATGCATATTAAAGAACATGAATAAAAATATAATCATTAATTGTTATAATATTGTATAACTAATACAAGAATCACAATTTCTTAAATGTCGATAATACGTCACTATATTGCTGTATATTCGTATGACGCATTTTAAGCTATAAAAGCTATTTATAGGTAATAGGTACTAAATTTTAATTTTAAATGAAATTAGTTTAGTGTTGTTGTGTACAATAATTTTTAAATAGTATATTATCAAATTATTCACAATATTATGTGTGTTTTGTACATGTCATATTATCCACAGAGCTCCAGACATAAAATACGAAATGTTATTGTACTCCAACCGATATCTGTCTTAGTTGACAGATATTCAACGGGTTGATTTAAAAAAAATGAAAAAAATATTACGTAAGTACGCACCAAATGCGTATACATTATGGCTGGTGAACCGTATCACCGAATAACATAAATCACTTCTGAATTCTGATGTATTCGCACGATGGGAAGAACAATAGGACAACCCGTGATGCTTCCTAGAAACCATAACCAATACACCAAATAGTCGTCATAATTCATAAATATATTACAATGAAATTTCCATGATTTTGGTTACAGAGGGTTGGGTTGGACAAGTCTTACTGCGGAGACCATATTATTATTAATGATAATAATAATAAAAAAAAAAGAAAACCATCAAAATACATAGATTACCGTGTAAAATGCAATATTTAACGGGTTATATATTTTCATGAGGCCAGGCGGTACCTCTACAATACTGGTCGTGTGACGTTTGAAAACGGCTAGTTTTTAATGTTCTTGTTAGGCTACCTCATCAAAATATTGCGTTGGGTAGGTCTCGTATATTGTATCGTTTTTGAAAAAATACCTATTATAGTTATAGCTCGCCTAATTTTATTATTTTTAGACAATAATAGAAAAGTACAAAACTACAGATTATTATAATATTTTTTTTTTTTGTGTATTAGAAAAATAGACCTTTTATAATATTATTGACAGGACATTGTTAAATAACCTACTTAAATTGATTTGTGTATCCTTTAATATATGTTATCACGTTTAATAGTTTACAAAATTGTTATAACAAATGTGCAGATCATTAACTTTATTTAAATGATATTTATTTTTCTAATCGTGAAAATAACAATCGATAACTGCCGAATCCTGTTGGTGAACTGTCAGGTACTTAACGTATTTTAACTGAACTCATCAGCTCAAAACCGTTTTACGAGTGTCAACATCTAGTGTTTTTTCTTTCGGCTTTCTTTTATTTTTACATTAAATTACATGTTTAACATGTAAAAAATACGATTTAATTCGTTAGTTTTTTGATTTAAAATGTGTTACCTACTCTAGAGTATCTACCTGTATACATAGGTTAGGTTATTTTTCTATCATTAAATAAAATGAACAATACATTATAAATTTAATTTTTTTGTTCTTCTACATTTATTTTATTTAACGAATCGTTTTAGACTATTGACTTTGTTATTAGTATTATGTTGTAAACTAATATGATGTTAGAACTACTGTCATCCTATAGAATATCAAACCATACAAGATACAAATATGAATTATTGGAGAACATTGTTAAAAATTTAATACATATTCATTGTTCTGATAAATGTACTAAATACCTATATTTTGAAATAAAAATGTATACACGGTTTTCATGTACAGATTATAAGGTAACTTATAGGCTATACAGATTTATATATCATGTAGATACCTATATATTAGTAATGGCCAACTATATAATTCCAAGTGTCTACATAACCCAATTTTTTCCAATATTGTAAAATGTACAATATTGATATCGTATCGAAATGAATCAAATTTATTAAACATAATATTTTATTTCTTCCATATTCCGTATACTGATTAGTCATTACTCAATGGCAATTATAAACAAATAATGATGAATAACCATACATTAATAGATTAACCTAACCTTGTTTTTCGTTTGACTAAATAATAATTATTATTTATTTAATATAACCGTATTTAAGGTTAGGTTTTTTAATTATAATTACCTATTATTAAATTATATTTATTGTTGAAAAGAAAAAAAATGTTATTTTAAAAATATAAAATTATAAACACTAAACAAAACAATCTTATTTAAATAGATATGGTAAGGCACTAATTTAGTATCACTATAGTATTCATATTTATAAATAAAACTACGTTACGTTACAAAGGTACGAATGAAAAACACTGCTAAGTGGAATATTAGTTTATAGTATAGACTAATACATAACCTATATAGGTATAGTTTATACATAACTGCGTATTTATTTTCTAATCTAGTAATTTTTAGTAGAGCTGTATATTATAGTTAGGTAGATAGTAGATAATAGATAGTAGGTTTATGAGAGTTTCCTCAGTTTGAATGCATTTAAAAAAGAATACAAATTAAAAATGATATATAAATTTGACATTGTGATACATCAAATTATTTTATAATGATATCAATATCGAAAATTTACACCAATATCGATATTGTTGGCCATCACTACTATATATCATATATATTTAAGTATCCTACATCTTGCTATATAGATTTCATTATATTATAATATGTAGTTTTAAAATATGTTACTTATTATTGATGATTAAATATTGCTTTTAGTATTTTATTACAGTCTCTAAAAACTGCGATGTATACGTAGGTGTTTTTGATTATAAAATTATTATTAATGATTCTATAATAGTTAAAATGATTTAATTTTTTCTTAAAATAGCCACACATTTGACAAAATTATACATAATTATGACTATATTTTAAATAATGACATTTCTGAACTTATATTAAAAAATCTAATAAATTTATAACATGTTTAGCTTAATACACTATAAACAAACATACTGTTTAATACAGTGTAAAGCAACTAAATAAAATTGGTTATTCAAAAGTAACATCTTATTAAAAAACTATTTTAAGTCACTTGTTTGAAATAGTTTTAATAGCTACGTAACTGTACTTTTATAGTATAATTATGGGTAATATAATAATTTATAATAAAATCAACTATTTTAACAAGTTTAAATTTTCATATTATTATTATTAGTTTATCAAACATGAAAAATCATTGTAACATAGTATTAAATACTTTGTAAAATGTATAGGCACTTGCAATAAATAATTTAATCAATTTAATGTTATTATAGTTCGTTTATGTAAAATAAGATGTTTATTTATTTTTACATTCCTTATTTGATAGCATTTATATCATATTTATCGTATATAAATTATACATATTTTATGTAGAAATAAGGATTTTTTTTTGTATAAAAATGTATTTTATCAAAATGAAAGGTTTACCTATATTAAATTATAAGCTTTCAAGATTTTATATTTTAATATTAATTTTTAAAAATAAAATGCAATGTTTTAATTTATAATACTAGTAGATAGCTAAAGAAATCAAAAATTGTTTAGATTTTATTCAGTCGAATTTAATAATATTTATTAGGTATGCCATAGGTGCCTGTTTAGCATCTAAATAAATTATTTTACTTTTAAATAATTATTACATTCAAATTAATATTTAAATATAATCGTAAACGTATTAAAAAAAATATATTCAACGAGCTTTATTTTTGTATACACAAGAATCGTCTTAAAAATATTATATTCGATTGCTGTGTTATTAATATTGGTTGTCAGCTATATAATACTAATTTTCGTCATTATCTAAAGCATTTATATCATAAATTGACATTCACAGCACACTATTACTTTAACGTTTTGTCTTGAAATATTTTCTTGAGATAAAAAAAAAGAATACAAATAAAACAAAACTGGTTCTCAATACTTTTCCTTATTTTTTGAATATTCTTCTCGAACTATTTTTCCCACAACACTATCATATGAATTATATTACCCCGATTTTCTTAATAATATTCACACATTCGTCTTTAAAGCATGATACACAATTAAAATATATTAATGCGTCACTATATCATTTTTATTATACTGAGAATTGTACTTATTTACTTTCTTAAAAACGAAAATAAAAAGACGAACTGATAATAATAAATAACATAAAAATGTTTACATAACTGCACTATATTAAATTTAAAAAAACCTCGTGTATGCACCATTCACATAAGACACTAAATGTTGATATGAGCATAATATCGTAGCTCTAACAAGTTTGGGGACAAAAGAGCTTTTTATTGTCATTGAATGTAGATTTTTTTATAGACCTCTCCATGATACCTTAAGGAGAGTATTAGATTTATGTATAATGAAGTCCAACTATGCCGGTCACGAGTTCTGGATTTGCTATCGCAAACAGATCTCCAAAGACGTACCATTGTTGTGCATTGGCCCCTCCATCGATCTCAACTTCACTAACATTTAATTTTTTTTTTTAAGTATGTTGGTAAAGATCTATATAACAATATAATTCACCCCAAGTTACGGAATTTGTGTTATTAAATATCAAAAATGGATGGATAAATAAATGGATATCAAATAATGTGATATTTGTATTGAGATGCAAAACTATATATCTCGATAAGCTAGGTAATAATAATTTTAAAATCTTAATAAATAAATTATATTATTGTAATGGAGGTATATTCTATTTGGACACAATCGCCTGTTTATATATTTGCATTTAAATCAGTATTCGTAATTTTTATAATTATTTTATTTTATATTATTATTTAAAATTTTAGTAGAAACCATAACAAAATATGAATTTATACAAATTTTTTTATAATATATGAATATACAATTTGACCATCAAGGTTATTATAACTTGTCCTTGCAATATTATGTACAAATTTAATTTGTCTTACTAAAAGATAAATTATGTGCATAGTGGCTTAGTGCATCCATTATTATATCTATAATTCTAAATTTATAATCTGCAGTGATTTAAATTCTGATTTCAGCTATTGTAGTACAGGCATTATATTTTTATTATCACGTATAACATTATAATATACGATATGTATAATATATAGTATACCTACAGTATGTTAGTTCTTAGTAGTATTTGTCTTACATATCTTTCTATGTTTTTATTTCAAATTAAAATAGCTACGGAATTTTGATTATATATTATTTTTTATTTGATGGTAAATGTCCATCATTTTTCAACTAACAAATCTTAAATGAAACCAAACTGACAACCTGTAACTGAAAATGTAATATACAATAACAAATTTATATTTTTAGTTCAATATTTTATATTATACAAATACAATTATCAACTATCATATAACTTCGTTTTTAATATTTATTGATTGATTCTTATTATTTAAAAATATTAAAAATATATAAGTTACAGTGAATAATGCAGATAAAATTTATTTACAATTCTTTAAACTATAAATATTATGTTATTATATTAAAATAAAAGTTCTTAATTTGTATTTTAATGTATAATATTTAAGCATTTTATATCATATTTATTTATTTATTTATTTATTTTAAAACCCTATCGCATTAATGAATATATTAATTTTACATAAATTAAACCCCGCACATATATTAATTAACCTCTCTGTATGCTAATAACTTGTGCTCGAAGTGCGAGTAATGAGTTATAACTATATATAAAAACAAACTATTAAAATAATTTACTGAAATGATTAAATTTAATTATAATAATAGTATGGTTGTTGCCAGACTTCTAGATATAAATATAAAGTATAATTTACTTATAACTGTAAAACTGATGATAAATGTACTAGAAATTCTAAATTCTAACCTAACTACTACTCTAGGTAAAATGTTTAATGGATTCTCCAAGCATATATAAAACTTCCGCTAACTTTCAAAATAATTCACTGTTAATGGATGTGGTTTTATTTTTTTAATATCTACAGTTCAGTATTTACCAAGTTTCCCTCAAAATTGTTTTTCAAATACGAAATCATATCTATCATCGTTATAATGCATTAAAATTGAATACACTATTACACTATATCATTATCCTAATCTGAGTTGGATTAGCAACAGTACGCATCCAAAAATATCACCAACATTTTGTAGTTCTGTACCTTATAAATATGTCAGCTGTCTTACTGTTTTGTTTTCATACTTCAAGTCAGTTGAATTTTTCAAAAAAACCAATATTAAAATCAGTGATGGAATTCAACAAAATTGGTTTTTTGGTTATTGGAGAGTACTGCTTAGAGTCGTTGTTTTATCAAAATGGTTTATTGTTTATTTCATATTATATTATATAATATATAATATATACATCATAACAAAAATTGTTATAATAAAACTTTAGCAATTTAAAAAATTCAAAGCTTAAAATAATATCTTTAAAAATCAACTCTGTGAATACGAATCCTAATGCTTTATTGTTATCACAAGTTACAGAAAAAAATATAATAACCGTGTTAATGAGTTAAAATAATATTAACTTACTAATAGTAATATTATTATTATTATTATTAGTAATCCTATATATCTAATATATCTTACTATAATATTATTAACTGTTTTTTTTGTATTTTATAGTAAGTAGTTCATTATTTATGAAAACAATTTTCAATATACATCTAATATATAAATAGTTTTTATTATTTGTGACCTTATTTATTAGCTGCAAGTTTTTTACTACAAATAGCATTTCATATTAATATATTAATACTTATTTACTATTATAATTAATAGATTTGCGACTTTCAATAAACTTCATAAACGTCAATAAAAATTGAATGGTCCATAAATATTTTGCAAAAAAATAAAATAGGTGTAATTATCGAATATTATTTAAATTGATGATTAATGCTGAAGAAAACCGTAATGGATCTAGAGTCTTGGTTTTAATAGTATCGTAAAGTTTTTCATATCACTTTTTCATAACGCCAGTAGGTAACAACACACTAATATGCCATGTTCATTATCTCTAGAGGACTAGAGGGCACTATATTATAACGACCGTGAGCAATATAATTAGACCCGATTTGCCGCTACTTATAATGATCAATGAATAAAACACCTATTGCGAGTAGTGAATTTGAATAACACCCAATTTATTATTATTGGGTTCGTTTTTTTACATTCTCTCTCTCGTGCGCGCTCTTCCATATTACTCGAGCACCAAGGTCTTGGTCTTATGTAACCTTAGGGCTATACCGATCTGAAGACGGGTTAAACGGACGTATAATTAGTGTATAGAATTCGCATTAAGTTTTATTAGATTGTGCGTTAACTGAAAAGGAGGATACCAAAGTGAGCGTGAGAGAGACGGAGTTAGGGTTATTGGATGGACAGCCGGTTCTATGATAATCATACTATATTTTTTTAAACATATTAAGTGCACCAACTTCCTGAAGCTATTGGGTTCAAAATATAACTAGTTTTTTATTTGAAATATACAGTACACGCGAGTTTCTGCGGGTTTTCCGTATTTTTTTATTTTACTTATTTATTTATTTATGTTATTTTTTATTCTTTTGCTAGTAGCTGGTCTTCCAAAATATATAGTACCAATTGGAATACGTCTACACCCCGGACATTATGGTAAACCGGTTCATTGTATTTGGCCTACTAGATCCACGTCATGTTTATGTAGAGCAATGTACGATTTTTGTTATTGTGATTTTTTTTACAAGAATAACTGACCGAATTTGTTATTTCCTAAACTCTCAAAAGAAATGTTTTAGACAATTAATCGGAATAGAAAGTCTCCCTATTAGTCTTTTTATATTTATTTTTTTGCTTGAACACAGAAAAATTGTTCTCCTGTCCCACTGCAGTGTAATATTGAATATTCACTATAATAGTTGTTCTTGTAACTGCCTACGTAAAATCGGTTTCTGTATCTGATATTTCGTAGTAATCGATTTGTGTATAAAAAACTATTTTCATTGATACACGCATGCAATGGAATGATACGACGTTGTAATTTTCTTACATTTCTCGTGAAAATGGTTTATTCTGTGTACATAACAATTTATTATTTCGTTATTATGCAATCAATGAATTTACTGATTATAATTCAATAAAAAAATATACTATTCAGTTATAGAAGATGTTGAAGTTTTATCATTCTTATTATAAATTAAAATTTTGACTTATTTTCTACTACATTTACTCTACAATGGGGCTATAGAAATTTATTTATCAATCACATAATACCCACTAAATACTGATGAATTATATTAAGTACTGTAAAAATCGGGTATCATGTATTATACTGTCTTCTTTTCTCAAATAAATATGCTTCAGCTTAAAAATGCATTGTTGGTGTATTATATTTAGACAATAATTTATGCAAGACAGTTCATCATCATATTTCGTAATATCTTATTGTTTCACATGACTACCGATCTGTTGAAATTTGCCATTCCTTTCTTAATAAAATTCTATAATGTCATTATAATTTTTGCTAGTTAGACAAATATATTACCGATCAATTTTCGTTCAAGTAAATATTTTCTACATATGATAGATGATGATCATCACATGATGAATTCTTTCATCGTTAATCTTATATTTTAATATTATTCAAGTAATATCTGAAACAACATTTACATTAGACTATTCATGATCAAAGCTTCGATTTAAGTACTCCAAGTAAAACAAATCTTTATTGGTATTTATCAATAAGATTATATTTTATAAAGCTATATTAATAGTTAAATAAATGAATACTTAATAATTAATTAATATTTAACGTGATACAATAAATTTGCTCTTATATGTAGAATAATTCAAACACGGGAAATCTTTAAATTTGTCAGATTTAAAAAATAAAAAAATTAATGAAATTAATGAAAAAAATATTTTACATATAGCGTGAATTTATAATTTCGATAACAAATTGTAGTACCAATAGATTAAGTAAGGTATATTCGTCAAAATGACTTAATACAAAAAGACATAATTATTATTCATCATAATATAGGTGATTTGAAGATGTTTGTTTATGTTATTATAATATTATTAGGTACCTATTCGCAAGTAAACCTTAAAATAGTATCACAAATTTTACATTTAGTACTTTTTTTGTACAGTCGTTGAGGGCGTATATACATATGTCTAATTTCTAAAATTGAATATGTAATTAAACATTTTTAAAATTTATCGAAAAAACATTTCTCGATTTAATTATAAATACCATCAAACAAATTAGCAGCCGGCAATACGAAAAATTGTTAGACATAAAAACAAAAATGTAGTGTTACGTATATACTTATAAATTATAATAAATATAATATGATATAATATAGGTATGCATATTGTACAACTACAACTGAAAACACAGATAAAGATGTTTAATGTTAACTTCTATCAATTCTACATAAACAAATAAATACATTTTTGAAAAAAAAAAATGTTAAATGTTAATCGTACCTACAAATTATAAACATGGTGATTCACCAAGCATGTTTACCCCATTTTTTCTTCAATAATGCAGTAATTTAAAATTTGATTTTCGAAATTTTAAGTATACTTTGACAATATTTTAAAATTTTTGAGATATTTTTTCAGTACTTAAAAAATATACTTTAGAGATACAACATTTTATTTTTCAAATAATAATTTTTCTAAAAATGTTGACGTATTGAAATCAAAATTTAAATTATAGTAGTTTTTGAGTTATTTAATTTTGTGTACTAATGATAATGGGTTTGGAGTACATACTTGTTATAATAATGAGTTGATTAATACTAATCTATCAACATTAATAAGTTGTAAAAATGGTTCAAGTTATAATAAACACTAGATTCAAAATTATATTTATTTTTTATTGTTGTAAAATATTTTTTAAGACTATTGTCTTTAATATAAACATTTTAATAGCTGAATAAATATTCATTAGAATTTTAAATTAGGTACATTAACATTTTCAAAAATATTATCTAAATAGTTTACAGTAAAAATGGATTGTTCTCGTTTAAAAACAGAAGTTTGTATCATCACAGAACACTCACTTCTTAAGTAGTACAAAAAATCTCAACAATTTGAAAAGTTAGTCTTTAAATATTTCAAAAAAAAAAAAAAAAAAAAATTGAAAAAAAATTGAAATGAAAAAAATATTTGGGAGAACATACTCGGTGAATCACTCTATACATATTTGTTTTATTTGTCTTAAATAATTTGGCTTCAATGAGTGGAAACTAGTTCATTAGCACTTAATATTGTATAAAAATGTTCTTAAAATTATTAAATTTATTACATTTATATATAGATTTTTTTATCCATAATTATATCTTATATTACTAATAATATTTATTAAAATGTACTTTTAAATTTCAAATAATAATTTTATCGACAAAATTGGTCCTCATTCGTCGACGAATTATAGGTTAATTTTTTCAATTACACTTGCATAAGCAGATATTTACAAAACTAGAGGTACGCCATTATTATTTTGTCAATATTTTAAATCAATATGGATTACTATGTATTATTATAGGCAACCAGTTTGTTCAAATTTTGTGGACTGGATTTGGTGCGGTGATTATTGCCAATGGTATAAATTCTACACTAATACGAGTATTTTCGTGTGTTAAAATTCATCATCGAAAAAGATTATACAGATTTAGTATCGGGACGACGAACACTGTCGTGCGGATTACGGCCAAGTTACGGCAACGACAATAGTATAATTTTTTACGAATACGACGAAACAATTCAATGGTTTTCGAGAGTCCATGCCCGGCAAAAACACGGTGTCATCGCGCGCTGATAACGATACGTCTAATAATTATTATCTGTAAGTGTATAACATATTCTAAAATATACGTGTTTAAACGAGAATGAATCACGTGCGAAATAGTTTTCCGATTAACCATGGACGGTCTACATATTATATTAATATATCTAATAGGAAATAAAATAATGTGTAATATAATGAATCCGTACGTTATACCACGGTTAACTATACTATACAACCAGAATATAGAACAACCACACTATTCTTACTGCAGTGCACATGTTCAACACGTCAGTTACAGTGCCGGTCTAATCGCGATTTTTTCGCACACTAGTCAATGATTTCGTGGTTTCTCGGTCACCGTGTACCTACCATGTTTAGGTTTAGTTTCAGACGTCACATTGATTAAAAACCTTAAGCCGTTAGAGTCGCGCGAACGTACCTATTGTATAGTGTGGCGGTCGCGTTGATGACGGCAATGCCTATCGCGACGGCGAGGGCGGAAGGGGTATACGAGAATTAAACACACACACACACACACACACACACACACACACACACACAGAGAGAGAGACAGACAGACAGACAGACAGAGAGAGACAGAGACAGAGAGTGGCGAAGAGAGATAAATTCCCATGCAACTCAGGCGCCACACACGTTACTCATTGCGGATTCTGCACCAATATCGTGAGTTCTACAGGAAAAAAAAAATCTTATATATATTATTATTGTGCGTGTGATTTGTGAACGTATATGTGTGCGCGCGCGCGCGTGTGTGTGTGTGTGTGTGCGTGCGTGCGTGTGCGCGCGCGTGTGTGTGCATGTCTAACAACAAAAGGCCGGTAAAGCACTCGGTCTGCATTCCGCGTGCACAAGTCGAAGAGACAAATTGAATTATCATATACGCACCGCATTTATAGCCTCCAGGGGTCAAGGAATATTTACCCTGACACTAAAGAATAGCGCACTGTTTTTCCTTTCACGATAATACAGTAATAATAATAATAATAATAATAATAATAGTAATGAAAAAAAAAAAGACAACGATGAAAAAATAATAGGAAAAAGAAATGAGAAGGAATAATAAATAGTAATAGTAATAATAATAAAAAAAAGGTATGAGAAAAAAATAAAGTAACATGGCGCATGCGTGATAGGCGGTTTGGGGGGTGGGCATATGGTGGATTGTCTCTAAACAGGAGTAGAGGAGAGCATATGCGACAGTCCAGACTCCAGTTTGGATATTATAAGGGCTCGGTTCCGACGCACCACCGCTGTTAGCTGCTGCTTGAACGCCGTCGTATACGTATAGTCGTTTTACGTCGAATTATTAATTGTTTATTCATATTTAATTTGTTATCGTGTCGTTATTAATTATTACATTTAAATATATATTTTTTAATCGCCAAAAAAAAAAAAAAAAACCGCGCATTCCACGAAATCATTTAATCGAACATAATAGTATAGTTGGTTACTAACCGTTTCGAATCTATAACATTAATGGTGACTGTTTCCTACGGCGTCGAATTCAACAAAACCGAGTGAGTACATCAAATAAATTATTGTATAATTATAAATTATTTTTGTACGTACACCTAACACAACGCAATATCATACGACATGTATCATAGTCACCTCGTCGACCACGGATTTTTTTTCTCACACACTCGTTCTACGATAACCGACGCTAGTTGTACGTCACCCCATCGAGTCGTTGCCATGTACGGTTTAGGCAAAGCTCCAAAATATTTGGCGACGAATTCCGCGAGGGGATGCGACGACGCATTTAGACTGAAATACACGTGTGTTTTCTTATCTTGTCCTCCAGTCTCTCATTACATTGCGCGTGCCCTATTCGATGCATTGTTTTTCGTATTTTTTTTTTTTTTTTTTAATACCGTACACTAAAAATAGATCTGCTGCTGGCCGATGACATGAGTAATTGGCTCCGTGTCGCCGCAATTCACAAATTGTCGTATTTTAATATCAGAGTCGGCTGGCGGTGATCATGGGGGCTACGCATTTAATGTGTGTCGTCGTCTTCCGAAAGGGGATTAAGATACCTATACTTTAAAATATTGTATATTAACGCGAAAGCGTGATTTCTTGAGTTTCGCCGTATTTCAGTATATATATATATATATATATATATATATATATATATATTATAATTGCAACAATAGTCATTTTATAACTCCCGTTAATATGTTCTCTGTAATATATTTTGGTTTTGGTGATAGCTCAAAAATATTATATTGTGTATATTGTATTATTCAACTAACATAATATAATAAAAAAAATAAATACCTATGAATATACATATATATATATATATATCCTTCTAAAAAGGTGAACCAAAACAACCCTCTTTCGACCATTGTCATGGACTCCGTGGCAAAATCTTTTTTTCAATTCATCAGTTCAATCTCCCATCTTGTAATTCTTTTAGATATTTTATTCGATCATGTTATACTAAATAATAATACATATAAGTTGTTTACTCCTGTCTTGTACAATGGTTATCAGACGTATATTTATTATTATATTGTATAAAAGTATAATCGTTTTTATAATAATACATTGTAGGTAGGCACATTTATTACAATCAACTAACTTTAGTGCAAGTGACACAAACAAATTGGTTAAATATTATTATATGTTACATAATATTATGAACGATTAAAATAATAATTTCTAGCCAATAGCATAATTATGGTGAGTACCTGTATAGATTAAAAAAAACTGTAGACTTGCACCTATAGGCTATTTTATTATTGCTTTTTTTTAATGTAAGTTAAAAATTGACTTGACCCCTGTACATAAATCTAACATTAAAACGTAAGAAATGCACGTGGTTTTTTTTAATATTCACAACAAAAATGTTGTGGTTTTTGTCACTTGGTTACCATCAATTTATTTCACAAAAGAATAAAAAAAGATCACTATCCTTGGGATATAAAATTTTTTTTCATACATCTACATACGCAAACGTAATAATCAAAATGATGCGAATTCGGCAATATTCACCCATGAGAAGGGTTTCATGCTGCGATTATATCGTGTTTTACTGATTTTGTCAGAATTGCAAAATATTACATCACGAAAAAATCTAACTAAAAAAACGGGAACTAAATCTCCCGGTGTAGGCTTACACGTGTGTATGCTTACGCACAAGCGCGTGTGCGTGTGCGTGTGTGTGAGTGAGTGAGTGCCATTATTGACTAGTACACTTTTTTTTTCGAAACAGTGGCTTCCCTTTCTAACTTCCAGGTTCTGTTTTTTCTTTATTATTACTTTTTTTTTATGTTTTTTATGTAAATAAACTTGTTCGTGTCGTCTTTGTCTGTTTTTTCTTTCATTTTACGTGTTCTCTTCGTGTAAAATTAACGACCAGTTGAAATTCGAACCCGTAATATCCAGATCTCCCGTCCACCGCTCGTTTTGCTCCTCACCCATGGAAAAGTACACGATACCCTACGAGAAACGCATTGTTCTTCTTTCGTAAAAAGAAACCTCCTCTGCACTCTAACTACACGTAATCTGTTAAGAGGGATGACTAAGTATTGAACAAGAGATAAAAAAATTAATTTATATATGTTAGTGTGAAAAGCTGTTCGTTGTTTTTATTACATTTTAATACACGTGTATTTTGATTCTTTTTTTTAATGCTTGTTTTTTTTTAATATTTAGGCGATGCTAGTGCGGTTATGGTTGGCGGTATTAATGGCCGAGTTGTTGACGGTGGTTGCCTTCAATCCTTTGGAGGCTAATTTAACACGCGATGGACCCTCACCAATGAATTTTATACCTCACGATTTGGATCAAATTGTATCAGTAACCAAACATCGAACAAAGTAAGTGTTTTCGTTTATTTATTATTATGTTTTACCAATTTTGTTTGCATATTATATTTAATTTACACAAAATATCCAAATATACGACCATATATAATAGGTATATAATATTTTAATTTATTTATATTTAATTCGCTTAAATTTAATGGTAAAACTGTAATAGTTATAATTCGTGTATAAATTGGAATAATAGAATAGAATAATTATTTAAATGTTCACAAATATTTCGATTTTATGTTTCAATTATTATTATTAAATGATAATTAAGTTTTAAATTAAATTAAAATGTTCAATATCTAGTTTATTATTATACATTTGTATATGACATGAAATGATTCAATCATTTTAACAATTTTACTTTTCTTTGATTTATCACCAGTCTAAATATTGATATATATTTTTATGAATGAAATAGATCATTTAGAATAAATTCTGTATAATTTATAATAAAACGTATTAGTAGTTAAGTTAGTTATTAAATTAAAAAGGTGTACACTTTTATAAATATTTTTTAGATTATAAAAGACTTACTTAATTATTAATATTAATGATCAAATTATAAAGATTAAAATATAAAGAACAAAACATGAAAAAAAATTAAATCTGTATAGCAGGGTCCCCAACCTAACAACGTATGTATCAACTTTCCGTTTGTACATATTTTATATTGTTATTTATATTTTTTAAATATAATTATTATATTAGAGTGCAATTAGATCAGACTATAGAGCACAATTATTATTATAGCTATCTTTAGTTTACAGATAAATATTTTACTATAAAGGTATACAACACAATATTAGCTTTAGAGTAAAATAAATAAGAAATATATTTGAATAAAAAAACAAAACTTTAATTTTAATTTTTGTTATGATATAGAATTTAAGCAAAAGCCTAACAAATGAATGTAAAGTTCGTTTTTCTTTTATTTTGTTATTTTCTAATCATACGATATTATAGTTATTTTTTATATTTACTCGTATTCCACATGCCGATTCAATTACATTCAATAATTCACGCATATCGACGTATGTTTTTAATCCTTTTTTATTTCATTTTGGGAGGTAAGTCCTTCAAAAAAACCTTACACTTGTAACTTAAGATCAAATATATGGTTATGCTCAAAATATAAGTTATCTTATTTAACTTTTATTGTTTTTGAATATTACTAAATAACTGAAATAACTAAATAATAATTCACATATATTAAGTATGTACGAAAGTAATTTATTAACATAAGAAATTCAGAACACAAGTAAATAAATATGCAAGTATAGTATCATATATATATATATGTATGTATTATATTATACAGATATAAAATTACATGACTAAATATATATGAGAAAATTTGTTTTTATAATTATATAGCGTTAGAAAATATTTTTTTCTATCTATAATTGTCTTTTTTATGTTTGAGTTTTTGATTTTTTATGCGTGTACTAAATATAAAATAATTTTTATAACTATAGTGGACACACGTAAAGCTATTTAATAATAAGTATTAATCAATTATCGACGAAAAAAAAATATATAAACGTTATAGCAGAATCACAAAAAAAACCTCATAATCATAGAATATAGAAATAATAAATGTATAAGTACCTATATTAAAAATGTAATAGGTTGAACTACGGTTCTACGTATATGCACGAATAGTTCAATGAATTGTTTTCATCTATAAATTATTGTTGAAGTTGAGGGTGAAGCTATTCAAAAACAAGGATATAATAACATGTGTGGTTACATCAACAAGATTGCTTTCTCATTTTATTTGGTTAGTTTAAAATTGTACAACATCTACCCATACCTAAGTAGACTTTACAACTTTTATCGTAAAATTAAAAACAGCTTTTTACATATATTTATTTATTACCATCTAGTGTGTATAGTTAATAGAAGCACACGTGAATCAAGAATATTTTGTAAGATAGTTTTACATAAATTATTTGAGCAAAATTTATTATTAGGTATGTAATATTTTTGAGTTTAATAATATATATAATTTTAAACGCATTACGAAAATATAAATTATATTCACACATAAGTAGATACAGTAGTAAATTATTATATATACAAATTATGTAAAATTAAGTATTCAAACACGTTGACTATCTTTAACTACCTTCAGGTAATCAAACGGCTACCAACTAATCTAACCTTTTTTTCAATTCATTTTATTTAGTTAATTTTAATAATTTATATATATCTTATTACAGATAAACTATTTATTTTAATTTTAAGTTAGATTCAATATAAAAAATTGCTTTTAGATTGTGATGCTTTATATTTTAAAGAACAGATTTCAGCTGCTTATTATAATTTCAAAAATCACGTATCAAGAATATAATAATAAATTGATTTTCATGACATTTTAAAGTTAATATTAATTGATATTTTATTGTTGAAGTATCTATATTAAATAAATACGTAATGCAATTACTATTTTTTTGTTTTAACAATGTGCATTTGTCTTATAATTGTATATTTCTTCAAAATTTGATATTGTATAAATCACAATGAAAGTATTTTTAAGTATAAAATACATAAAAAAAAAATCTAACCTTGAAAATCATGGTCTACAACTCTATAGGTAGCTGACCGCCATAAATAATTTAATTTCTTGTCAAGTGCATTTTTTTAAATAGTAAAAAAAATGCCCCTTAGACATACAATCATTATTACAATAAATAATAAAGTATTTGAGACCAATATTGTTCACACGTTACAAGTTAATAACAATATAAACGAAAGCCAAGTCGATCAGTCTATGCGTAAGCTATTCACTGCAGGGATTTATTGCAGTTTATACAGCCAGATGTTAATTTTTAAACAATAATTATTCAAAAATTAAAGCATTATTTAAAAACGTTCTAAACTTAACAACGTCAAATTTAAATTTCATAAAAGAAAACAAATTTGAGCCGTATAATAGTTGGATTTAAGTTTAAAAATTAGATGACGTAAAGTACTTTGTTCCTGTATTATTTTATTATATACCTATTATTTCTCAATTAGTTATTGTTAATACAGTGAAATAAAACACGAAATAACACAATATATTATCTTATTATAAAATACACAGTTAAACAGCAATCTGTGTTAACGTGTATTTTTCTCTTCTGAAATGAAATAAATTTATAGGTTCTATATTTCAATTATGTGCATGGTTAAAAGTTAAAACGCTATAAAATATGTTATATTTTAAAATGTAAGTATAGACTATAATTCTTACATATAATTATTTAAAAAAAAAATATATATAATCACCATTATTAAAGACTATTTTAAACGTCTATCGATAAAATATATCGAAAACTGTTTGAAGAGTTTAGCTGAAAATACAATTACCGATGGATCCCGGACGTCAATGTCCTCAACAATAGTTTCTTATAATAAATCCTAATAATATAATATAAAGAGTTTCTGTTAAGTATTTTTTTCAATACGAAACACGAACACGTGAGAGTCAAAAGTCTGTACCTATAATAGAAACAAATATTATAATAATACTGTATGTGAACAACGGTAATTCATCTTTATTTTATTTTTTTTTTCATTTAGAATTACCGAATATAATGTCTGTTGGCTACGTAGCGGTGGTGGGCCCGGTGCACCGAATTATATGTAGGTACCGCAACCGGTTATGCGCATTGATCAAAAATTTCGCACAGGTGGTGCATTGATAACACCAACCGGATACCACGAGCGTAATAATAATAATTGTAATAATATAATAATAATAATATGTCGTCTGAATATTTAAAAAAAAAACGAAAAATACCAAATAATAGAACAGTTCTATACAGCAGTTACTGCTATGCGTTAACAATCCTGAGCCGTTATATTCGTAAGTCGCATTCACAAACAGCGTAACTATATAATACATTAATACCTGCACTCTGCAGCGGTTTGTGACCTTTAACATCGACAATTTCGATAACAACAATGCAGTTATTATATTACACTTCCTCGTGATTTCGTACAATGTCCGCATTATTTTATACACACGAATGTGAGGATAGTGGGTATAGCCAAAATTAGCCTTGGCCCAGATAAAAAAAAAAAATAAAAAACCATAGTCTAGACACTCAGAATTCCGTATCCGAGTGGAATCTAAATGCTTATAATGCGTTTGCGCATAATAATGTACCTACGTTGCATATACGGGTATTAATGTATACACGTTCAACGAACGAACATTATAATTAGAAGGATATTTTTCACAACAATTTTTCGCATCCTCTCCTCTCGCCACACTCTTACGCTTTCACCTTCTCCAGTTCATTTTTCTCTTTTGCAGATTTTTTTTACATAAGTACATATCACACTTACACACAAGGCGCCTAATAAAAATATCCATTGTCTCTTTATTTTGCTATCTGCCCGTATGACCCTGCGAATGACAAACTCAAGCAATGATTAGTATGTCTTATCAGTTGTTCGACATGACAACACCACGTACCTAATACTATGAGTAGTTTATATTAGAGTAAATTAACGTACAATTAACTAACGGATACAAAAATTGTATGAATATTATTATTGTATTTTTTTGATGTGATTCATTTTTTATTACCTAATCTATTGTATTTGTGCTAATTTATTCTACACATATATATAATGTTGTAATAACTAATGTACGTGTGATGATTTGTTATCAACAAAACTTTGATTTGTTAATATCCAAATATAAATTATATTTATGTATAATATGTATATCTACCATTTTGAACAAACTAGCAAACATTTTCTAAACTTGAAAATTTTAAAAAGGTACATATACTTGATTGATTTTGTTCAGAAATCTTGCCAATATAATAGAAACACTGTATATCTCGAGTGTATAAATAAATTATAAAAGAAATATGTTTCTAAAATAATTTCCATGAGCCTTCAATAAGCCTCCAAAATATCAATATTACAATAAAACAGTTTAAATCTGTCACAAGCGGTTTTTATATATTACTATATTAGCTAGGTACCTATCAGGTACAATTTTAAATAACATTTTTATTTTTGTTAAGATATATATTAAGCATAATAAAACACACATGTTATGATCCAAATAGTCTATTTAAATGCAATTACTATACCGTATACCATTGCTACTTATTGCTTAGTCCTACTTCAGAAAAATACGTTTATTTTCAAACAATCCCTTACCGGAATGAATTCTAGATCGCCGTCAACGATCATAATTGACGATCGTTTTATAACAGCCGACAACTCTTTGATGTTACGGGTGGTCTTTTGCTATAATACAGTTGTTAAATAGCATTTGAAATAAAGGTGTGTATGTTTTTAATAGGTTCCACATTTTTATACCCCAAGACTCCGACCGGAATCTTTCCGTGACCGTCACACCGTCGTGCAACTCCATGCTTGACTGGGATTTGAAGTTTATACCTCAAAGACTTAACCATACAATTGTCATATTATGTAAGTTTCGATCGAGTGGAACTTCTGTAGTCCTAAATTATAAAGTGAATTTATATGACTATTATTATATATTACATATTATTTTCGTATACTCTAGGGAACAATAATAAGTCGAGTGATATAGGAAGGTTACTCATCGAGTACACGGGTGTGTCCATACCTGTCACATATGAACACGGCAAAGCGAATAGAGGTCTTTATGTGATATCAGCCCAAACGGCAACAGGTGACGATTCAAAGGCTATGTTTTACGTTGGGCTCAATCAAAAATCACAAAATAAGCAATTTGGATTTTGTCCAAATGAAATAAAAATCAAAAAAGGCGGTCAAAAAATTTATTTAAGATGGAATCTAAGGTAGTTTTAAGTAATGAATTTACGTCACGCACATATTATGAAACTGCATAAAATTAATGTCTATTATGTAAAGCCATATAGATCATCATTTAATGAAATACAGTCTTGTAGTCAGTTCATCAAAAATATACTCGACGATTTGTGAAGCTGAACATCGTTTGGGAGAAAAACAAAAAACAAATTTGACATATTTTGAAGATGATTTACGTCTTGACGACAGATTAGAGGTACATTAACAGTTTATTATCTTATAAAATAAAACGCTTATCTATATTATTAGCATATAAGTTATAACACAAATTATACATATATAGCTTAAAAGTCTATGACACTAAAATTATTAATTATTTAATTATTATATCATTATAATACAATTTTTTATTCAATGCACAATCTTTATCAGAGTCTTGTTTAAAGTTATTTTATTATTTAGAATAGTAAACATTTAAATAGAAACATTGTACAGTTGTACATTAAATATACGTAATAGTTAATACTTGATACATATCATCATATATTATGTTATTTATTATGTTACATTATAATATAATTCGATTTTTGCGCAATATTAAGTTAATTATTTATAATACTAATCTCTAAAAGAAGGGATTTACTAAATAAAATTTATACGAATTGGTTTATGATTTATATTATACGTATAACATTATTTCGTACTTTATGGTCCATTAATATATTATATATTCATTGTACTATCAGTATTTTACCAGTTTTATTCTTTCCAATATTATGTACCGGTACCCATTATTACATACGTAACCTTTCGAAAGAATTTTTTATTAATCTAAATTATGTAACTAAACTTCTGCCATTTAAAACTAAAATAAAAAAATTAACGTTAGCTTACTTAGCTAAATTACTCAAATAATTTTTTTTTTCATTAACTCACTTTTATACCTATTCTCCATAATATCAGAAATAATAAATTATACACCGATCTTATCATATATTTTTACTTATATCACAAATACTTTGTTGTAATTTAGATACATCATCTGGGATTTAATACAAGCTATACGTTGACTGATTTAATTTATGACGAAACGTACTATTTTACTGTATTTGTGTTGCATGGGCCTCATATAGCCACACACCATGCCAATGCTACATATAAATTTCAGAAATCCAAACCCATTGGATTAAAAGACGCAAGGCCCAAAATTATCAACCTGAGGGCTCAAAATGGAAAAGCATCCTTCAGGTACAAGGTTGGTGGGCTATTTACTTGTTGTGGGAAATATATTTTATTTTATTTGTGTAAACTATTGCGGTTATTATTTTAGGTGGGAAATAATAGACAGTTGGAAAAATATATCACTCCCAACACATTATACTGGTACGTCATGCCATGCGACGGAGTGGTATACGTTGAAATTCGTTGTCGAAAAACGTTATTAATAAGCAAAAGAGTTTTTGGATACGAGAAATTTATTATAAACAACACTAAGAGTGGAGAAAGATATGTGTTAAAAGTAGAATCTGTATCTGTAGACGAGACTCAACGCATCAAATCAATTGAGGTTGGTGTGTAAAATGAAATTATTTAAAAAAAGTAGTAATTAAATAACCCAACTTATAATAATTATATATTATATGTTATTAATAAATGTTGTACAAATTATGTCATTCTTAAAATAGGTAATGGCAACCATGCGACCAACGATGATTCCAATGCCAGACATGCCAAATGATTTAAGTATCCAACAATATGTCGGACCAGATGATTGTCAATCGGTGAAGATCGGTTGGTTATCCGCGAACTCACTAACTGATTTAAAATATTGCGTGTACGTACAGGAGAATAGTAACAGCTTAGAAAGTGTAGATTTTTCAGTTAAGCCAGATCAGTGCAAAGTTCGATATGGTAAAATCAGGAGAAGTGATGTTTCTAATAATTATCGAACGAAAACTCGTTGCTACATTGGCGAAAAAGGGTACGTCGATTTCATTATAATTTTTTTCTTTTATTTGATCATTTTATATTAATTTTATTTTATTTTTTTTTGAGCGCAGGATAGTTTTAGTAGAAAAAATACTCAAGCTTAAACCGTCAACAACTTACACCATTCAAGTAACAGTTACTAAACCAAGAGGAAGAACACTATCGTACGATTTACTAAAGTTGGACACAAACTCGTGTGGGCTTAACTAAAAGACTATTTACATCACTTTTGCTGGAAACCAACAAAAGCCATTCATCCATCATCATTGACAAAAATGTCACCGATCGGCATTCGTTTCGTCATCTTCTTCATCCTGTAAATTGTAATCCTTCATAGTATTATTACGTTTAAATACTTTATATAGTAACTATTTTGTAGATTTTATTATTGTTACTATTAATTTTTATTATCTATATTTATTGAAAATAAAATCAACTTCCAAGGATTTACTCAGTATAATTGTGGTACTATGGCGTTAAAAAAAATAATATTGTAAAGCTAAAAGGAATGTGGAACGCCCCATTAAGAAAAAAAAAAACATCTGGCGTATTCAGAACCTCGACAGCTAGTTCGTATACATACAAAAAAGTGATTAAACAGGTACAATTCGTTTAAAAAATACCGAAATAAAATAAATTGAGTAGTTTAAGGGAGGGTTATATTATATATATCATACATTTTATGTGTATAATATATATACATGTTAAAACATATCAATAAAGCGTTGATGAGTTGGAAAAATAAAACATTAACAATAGGTACCTTAGAGCATATTATTAGGTACCATGCTGATAGGGTAATCATGTCAGAAAATATATGCTTAAGGAATTCGAGGCCATTAAATATGGGATACTGTTGCTATGTAGGGAACACTTCACTTTATATTAAGGTTTAGTGAACCTAAAGCGAGTGGTGGAGAATAACCTTCGGTTAATTTAATGAGTTCCAGATTGTTTTTTTTCCAGTTTTACAAGGGTTGATTATAAAAAAAAACATCGACGAATTCACCTTTCAATGGAGGAGTTTATATAGAATAAATCTCATATGCATTGTAACCATATTCTTTTGTTAACAATATATTTAATTGTACGCATCTCAAATTATTAATAATATGCTCATTATTATATATTATTATATTTGACAGTTTAATTTTTTTTTATTAAAATATATACAATTATCTAATAAATAATTCATACATAATAATGGTTGTTACACGTAAATTTTTGTTAGTATAAAATATTATTGAAATAAAAATTAGTTAATATATTATTATTAAAAATTATTGTTTTATAAAACCCAATATTACAATAATAATTATTATTATTGAACGTACTTCACAATATATTTTATTTCATAGAATATTATATTTATAAGTAGAGCTCGTATGTTAATGACCATAAATTCATGAAACTATGCTTGAAAAATTAAAAATGAGCCATTATTATATGCCATTAAATATATTAAATATTATTCATCAAATGATGTTTTAGATTTTAAACACAAAATATATACTTGAAATGTTATTAACGCATATTTTCAATTATATAAATATTGAACAAAATAGTTCTATATTCCAATTTAGATTTTGGATACATATATATTTAAATACAATAATTTAGTGTAAAGAAATACTATTACTGATTTAGTATTTAAATTCCACTATCTATGATTGATGCCTGACAGGTTTCATTAAGCAATTTATTACACCTAAAAGTAAATTTGATATCTTTAAATTTAAATGTTTTATATTTTAATCCTATGTATAATATATTATATACTTTATTATTTATATATTCTTTATAATTAATAAATTTTAAAACATAAATTTTAAACTTGAGCTTTGAGTCCGTGATTATTTTTACTGAAAAAATACATTTTAAAGCAGAAAATATCAAAATAATAAGACAAAGTTTGCTATCGTTCAATAATTGAGTTATATAAAGTAATTTTTAGCATCAGAAACCAATATTGCAGGTTCAAGTGAAACCTAATAAAAAAAATAAACATAAACAAGGGTCAACTATACAGTTGTAATTCAACTATGCTTTATTTAGTATATAATATACATTGTAATAATAGTGTAATACTATTAATTTATCAACTACATATTTCTTAAAAAATAGTCATACTTGTAAACACTTCAAATTGTAGAAATATTTAAAAATAATTAATACAGGATAATAATATTATATATATTATATAGGTATTTAACTTTTTTATTTATTTGATTATTAATATTTATTAGTTATTATTTAGTCTTTATGGCTTTGTAATAATTAATTTCACAAAATAGAATGTGTAGAATTAGAACATACTATACATAATGTTTTACTATGTAATACTATTTAATTACATTACCTAACTTAATGTTACTATATGATAAAAAAATAATATACGTTTGATACTTTGTTGTAATGATGTTTGATTATGGTTGTAAGATTCTCGTTTAATGTTTTTGTAATACAACGTCTTGTAGATTTTGGGGAGTCATTTTGGTACGTATTACACTGTTAACATACTCATAGGTTCATAATGTGGGTCGGTAATTAATTGGTGGTTGTGTCCTCCCTGACATTTTATACTAATAGGTTCAAAAATATCTTTATGCCCCCACTGTTTTAAGCTTTAATAAACTGTACATATTACAACACATTTATTTTTTTTAAGTTCATTATGATAGAATATTATTTTTCTGTGTATGTTTTATGCCATTACCATATTAAATAATTTATCAGTCATTAAAGTATTTATATTGCACATAGATAAAGTGTTATACATAGATAGTAGGCACACATTATAAGTATTATAATATAATATTATAGTATTATAGTACTATACATTATTTATTATTAAGGTAATAACTAATAACACTTCTAACTTTATATAATTTTAATAATTTTAAAATTTTACAAAACTTTAAGAACTGTATACCTACTTGTATACAGAATACCTATAAAGTATATTAAAAATTTACCTATGTTAATTTTTGAAAACATGCATGTCATTGACCATCACTGATAAGTATAATAACTGTGGCTTTTGTAGATAACGTCTACGGAAAGACTAATTATTGTTGTCTTCATATTTTCTCGTTGTGTCGGTGGATTGTTTTTTGACGGAAACTCATGTAGATAATAATAAAAACAATAATAATAATTAGTTATTTGCACCATACTGTGCGAATTATGTAATGATGCCTAATAGAATATTACCAGCGAACAATTTATTTTTTGAATGGAAAGCGAATTAACTTGGTGTCTTTGTGTATTTTTATTAATTTAAATATTTTAATAATTATAAATATTAAATAATATAGATATTTTTAATGAAAATTATTGAAACTTCAACTAATTACATAGCCATCCCATTATTTGTCATACATTTTTGTTGGTTTTATTATATGTATTATTTTATCGAGAGGGTGGTGTATACATATTTTTCTTTTTTATATTAATTTAGTAATAAACTAACGAATAAGGAAAAGTAGGTATCTAGGTAGTTCAGTGTACAATTATATAAATGATTCTGAAATTAAAATATATTCTTAATATTTAATAAAAATAATGTTCCAGTTTTTAAAATTAATTCAATGTCGTGAATAATGAAACAGTAAATACATAGGTGAATAACAATATGACGTAAAATCACAAAAATAAATTTCGGTTTTATTTTACAAATAATAATATTGATAAATCTATAAATAATATGGGCTTAAAAAATTGTTTATTTAATAAACTTAATTACTTTTATGACAATGAACAATTTTAATAAATATATTAGAGAATTATTATGTGTTTGTGGTTTTTTTCGAGTTCAAAATAATATGATTTACCAGGGCATCGGAAATCATGGTTTACAAACCGACCACTGTAGTGAATACAATAATACCTATATAATAATTATATATAATAAAATAATAATAATAATTATAAAATATAATAATAAATAAAAAAATAAAAAAAAATAATAATAATATAATAAATATTACCTATATAATAATTTAGGTAAGCCAGCCATACATAATATCTATTCGTATCTGTACATTATTAATACATTTTATCGACATTTAGTTGAATTTAAATTCTAGTTTTTGAATTAATAACCAACAAAAGTGTGCCGATACATCTAGTTTTTCATATTAATAAATTTTGATAAATATACACGGAATTCATTAACAAATTTGAAAAGAAATTATGCACAGAATCAGCGAACGCATATAATATTTAAGACAGTCTGATAAATATTAAATACTTTATGACCATCGAGATGTATTGATAATAATAATCAGTTGATCCTAAAAAAAATACCTTATCTCTTACCGCGCGTATTGAATCTGAACATAAATGCAAAATGCACTGTATACCTTATACTATTTTGTAGGTGCCTAATATAGCATTTAAAAAAACGCGATCACGTGTAGGTATATTTATTTATCTTTCGTGGAATATATTATATATATATATATACAATTCTCAGGTCACAGTGTTTAATATTGAACTCTTCCGAAATGGCTTGACCGATTTTCATGAAATATTTTGTGTATATTTGATAGGTCTGAGAATAGGTCATAGGCTATTTTTTAAACCAAAATTCGCATTTTAAAGAGGTGCTCAAACAAGAATTTCGAGATTTACGATGGAAATATTTGTTTATAAATGGTTGCCATTGGTTACAACTTATCTTGTATATAAAATTCTTATAATCTGTAAGTTATAATAGTAATGGTAGAAGTAAACTATAGAAATTAATATTTTATTTTGTGTATAAAATATAATTACCATTGGTTAATTGGGCAGATGTGGTGAACGCATGTATCAAATAGTGGCGTTTACGGACTCGAAATAATAAATTATATCTCAAATTATATCATAGAGAGTTGAATATACATTGTTATTTTTTTAAGAACAAATTTAAGATTGCTATTGATTAAGTTACTACATCTATATTTATAAAAATGAATGTTTGTCTGTATGTCCTTTACGAACTTCTACGCTATTCATCCGATCGCCATGAAACTTTTAGGAGTTGTTGAGAACACTCCCGCGAAGGTTTTTGGCATATAACATCCTATCCTACGCACATATTATATGCTAAAAATTCTGGAAAAACTAAAAGTGCTATTTTTGATGGAATATAATATGTATAATCTCTGTTTAATT
Organism: Pentalonia nigronervosa; assembly: GCA_014851325.1. Classification (NCBI taxonomy): domain Eukaryota; kingdom Metazoa; phylum Arthropoda; class Insecta; order Hemiptera; family Aphididae; genus Pentalonia; species Pentalonia nigronervosa. The sequence continues at coordinate 19,365 of JACXSJ010000646.1, read as the reverse complement.
ATAGGGTTGTCAATGGTTACATGTTTTATAACTATTATAATTTGTAGAAATATGGCACATACATATTTTTACAAATAAATTTATAAAAAAAAAATAAATCTTTGTCATGGACAACCGTCCCAATGTTTTTCATGTACCTATCTAATTTTGATTTCACTCACTTACGCACCTCATGGGATCCGCAATCCAATGCAGGTGGATTACCTACTTGATAATTTACTGCTCACATATTGTCCACGATCCAATGCAGTGGATGCCTACCTAGGTGGTTTAGATGCATGTAAATCACTTGACGTTAATCTTAATTTGATATTTGTCTTAAGCAGCGCTGGGTGGGATAGCTAGTATATATATATATATATATTATTATTTTCATCGTCTAATAACATATAGTGTTGTTTAAAATGCTCAACATTTAGAAGTTGGTGACGTTTCGAAGCAGCCCCAAGGTAAGTATATTGTACTCAGTGAGGTTGTGTAGGTACATTTTAAATGGAACTATATTGATTATCATTATTATTATTGTTGATATCCTGCAGTAAGCAAAATTTGCAAACACGCGAAGCGTAAACCCGAGTATCACTACCTACCGGATGTAATGTTGAAGTCAGCAATTTTAATCATGACAATGGCATTGGTATACTGTACAGATGGTGGACGGGTGTTTCTTTTTCTTTCTTTCTTCTTTATTTATTTATTTATTTATTTTTTTTTTTTTGTTGTTATTAATATTTCTGCGAACCTGCAAACAGTAAATCGCGAATGTCAGGATATTAATTTGGGAGGCGATAGTATTGTGCGTAGGTATATAATTATATGTTAGATTATTTTCGTCGATTTCTAAAAACACGTCTAGACATCAAAAGTTTATATTGTATTATGTCTAGGTCTAACGACGATAAACGGGCAAATGGCACCAGTAACATTATTAATAAATAATAATAATAATTATTATGATAATATATTGTTTGCGAAGTGAATTGTGTTACGCATTTATGCTATAATATTGTAATGGTCGTTTTATTAACGTAGAACAGTAATCCATAATCGACAATCAATGATTTTTGTTACCTGTGGATCGATAATACATATTTTTCGTTCCATTAAATTGTGATAAGACTCTATTATATTTTTTATTTAACAAAAGATCATTGTTCATAATATTACATCATTAAGTTCTCATTAGGCCAACAGTACCAGTTTGTTGTGCTTTTAAACATTTTCCCTAACTTCGTTTTATTTTAAATATTAAATTAAATAAATGTAATATCCCGAGTAAAAGTTTACTATTTTTTAAAAAATTTTATCTTATGATTTTTAGTGTTAAATTAATTTTTGTGAGTAATCAGTGTATTATAACTAACTATTAATAAATAATTGGAAAAAAATATTTAAATTACATAAGATAATAATTTTTATTTTACCGTAATATAATATTGTACCCATATCCCATATCCCATATAATCTAACACTCTCATCTAAATTATTTAGAAAGCTTAAAAAATTAACTTAATAATACCTACATAAATAAATTCTAAAATAAATTAAAATTGTATATTATATTTATTACAATTTGCATTTTATATAAATCAATTGAAATTGTATTATATAAATACTAATTAAACTATGCTTGTGTGAACAAATTACAGCCAATTATAATACTATTGTATAACAATTATCTATTCAAAAATAGTAGTGATTTTTAAGCATGCTCGCTCCATTTTTACCTTTATTTATAAATGCATTACAGTTATTATTTTTGGAATTTCTAAGTGGGATTAAAGACGATATTTTCGAATACTTAAATTTTTAACAAAACTTACGGAGAATTCTGTAGCGATACAGTCACTGGTTTTTGAAATGAGAATTTACGTGTTTTAATGAAAATTGTGAACCAGATTGATTTTAATGAAAATATTGACGTATTATAATCGAAATTTAAACGAAAAGTTTCTGAGTTATTCTACTTTAAATACTAAGGATATAATGGTCTTTTTTATATATACTTTTTTTTGAACTCTTCAGATTAATATTTATCACTGGGTTGTGTAGTGTCTCAAATGATTCATGGACATGCGTCATATTCATATATACCTTAAATCATTTACTAGTATATGATCTATCTACATATATCTAATACATATATCTACATATATACTATATACTTAATACTCACGTAGGTAATTCCGGTTCTAAGTGTCTATCATGTTCTAATAAGATATACTATGTATTATATAATATATACTATACCTATGTGGTTTGTAAAAATACACGTGCAAAAGTCATCTGGATGAAGTTACTCTTTGCATACTATAGATGTACTACTATATTCCACTCTATCCACCTAACATTTAAATACACTGCACATGTGCGTCATATTTTTGTACGGCGAATAGACAGCTGACATGCCGTTATATTTAAAATATATTATGCACATTACAGTGTCCCGCCATGTTTATGTCTGCGCATCAATAACTTTTTATAATTAAGATTTTTGAAACACTTATTACTGCTGTAATATGTAGAGAGTAGAGAGCCACAAGGTTCGTATACTGCAGTACCTAGTCCATAGTAGGTATATGCAGAATTATTATGGTTTACTAAGGCCAAAATTAAAGAAATTTAAATCTCCTCGCATTTTTTAAAATTCCGGGTTAGAAATTAAATATTTTAAATTGGATAATCGCTGATTGCTATCGAAAATTCAATTAGCTTAGTATATTTTTGAAGTTTCAGTGGGCGCGTACGTACGTGTGAGAGCACACACAGTGTATACAGAGTGACTCGTCTAGTATGGCCGTGAGCATTAATTATATGCATTTATTCAAATTATGATTTTAAATTTTTAAATTACGCTTTAAGACCAGATTTTCAGAAAGATATTTTTATATTATCTAAAGAATGCACTATGGGGAACAACCTTTATTTTCAAATGACCACCCCTTTTTTTATTTTAAATTGTAAAGCACATGGTTATTTTGAAAACGTTGATACGTCTAAATCAAAATAAAGATTTTATATTAACTATAAAATAAACTAAATACTTAGTCTAATACTTAATAAAAATTATGCTTGGACGATTTTTGCAAATTATAAAATGTATTTAAAGTATTAAAATCATAATTTTCCTCATATATTTTAAGTCTATTACCATGTACTGTTATCCGAAGTAACTGGTAGGTATACATAAAATTAAATAACTCATAAATATGTCGTTTGAATTTCGATTGAGATGCATTAGCATTTTGAAAAAATCACCCGCTTTACGATATAATATATAAATAGAGTTAAAACATTAAAAAAAAAAAAATAAATTTGTATATCTAGTCACTCTTTAAAAATGTTAAAATAATCTAAGTATTTGGAAAAATGGTCTTTAATGTAGATAAGTATATATAAAAATTCTAAAAATTAGAATCTCAATAAACTTGGTCTTTACTAAATAATTTAAATTCTTGGTGAATCACTCCGTATAAGCGCTTGATTATCGATTACGTAATTACTATGCCTCGGGTGTATAACGTTTCACCGCGATGGTCGGAGGACCGGCCACTGCAGACGTATATTTCAGTCGTCATTCGCATTTGCGATACGTGTGATATTCCATAATAACTGTAAATATTTAGCAACCGATTTATATTTATATTATAATGTTCTTTTCTCGAATATTCACAATGATATTGATTCGTGATTATATTTAAGTGTCACGATCGCGAGTCGCATTAATATAGCCGCCGTCTTCAATGGCGTATACAAGATGAGGGGTGCATGGGGATACAGAATGACATACAATGATGGACCCCCCTCCCCCTTTTTTTGGCACATACGTTATAAATAAATTATTTTGTAATTACGTATAAAAATATTAATGTCATATTTTTGTCTTGATTGGCCGATTGTTTTTATTAGGTATTATTTTTTTATAACCTTAACTATATATTTTAATTTATATATATATATATATTGGTTACACCTCCTTAAACAAAATCCTAGATACGCCACTTCGGTCCGTCCTAACCGCGTTATATTACGATAGCATTGTGCCTCCTTTAGAATATCGAAATGCATACCTACAACGTTGTTAAACGATACAGATTACAGATATTGATATCCACTAGAATATTATATAGTATCTACCGACATTTATAACATACTCGTAGTACGCAAATGGTCATATTGTAATTGACACGATTCTATTGGAACCAACTGCTTTTCCCTCATTCTCTCACTTGGCTGTTTCTGTATTATAGAAGGTAGGTAGGTAGTCACCTTATTATTATAAATTTACATCGTGTGATACGCTACATAATTATTATATACGAACAATATAATATACCATATACCTATATATTATACCATGTTATTAACGAATGGCAAGTATATACTTTACATTACATTTCAATTAATAATTATTATATGAAATGTAAAGTTTATGTGCCATATGCGATATGATACGCACACCTTATTGTTAATATTATAATGTACAAATGATTATCTTAATAATTATGCATAATATTTAATGTAAAATATATTTTAAAAACATAGATTTGTGAGAACGGATAATACTTATTGCAATTAATTCATATCGATTTCTTATAATTTCGATTACTTTCTAGTGGCCAATGCGTATGAAACTAATCAATTTACCTATTTCTAGTTAGTTTTAATCATTCCAAATTATGAACCTATGCTATGAGGAAAATAATAAATAATACGCTTAAAACATGTCAACACAATAAATAATTTATAAATATTTTAAAATAAGTTAAATAAGTCAATATAACACAAATAATTATTATCTATGTAGTATGTACACACAACAATACTATGATCTAATGACATTACAGCGCGAGACTGTGATAATAGTTCGTTTACAAATCTAGGTAACTCTGTCGTATATAGTTAATACTATATGTAGTAAATAGTGTAAATAATTGTATATAATACCACTAAAGTATAAAAGGCTCTAATGGCTTCTTAAATTATTTCGATCTGAAGTTAGATGAAGTAATCGAATATACTGTCAACTTTCGCTCTTCTTTTTTTCTGCACTGCTTTCTTGTTGCTCTTGTAGAACGCTTTGAGCGTGGGCCCGAGAACTCCGGTCAAATAGTTGTGCATCGCTTTGCATTTCTTTTCGCTGTTTACGTCATTGGACGCTCCCCAAATGATCACGCCAGACGCGTCGTTTTTCTTGGGTATTGAAAACGAATTCATAAGATCGGTCTAAAAATACAAACGGCATAAAATCGGCCGGATATATGATAAAAGTGATAATTAAGAATTAGGTATTATGACGTCGTCTCTGAGTTTTCAGCTAACTTGAAGTAATGGATCTATAACTTGATGTTTTATGTGGTTTGGAAATTAAACAAAAACCGTAGTAAGTCGTTACTACCCGCACTACACATTTTTCTGTGATTTATCGCTTGAAGGTGAAGGCTTTATTACTCTTATTAAAGTTACAATGTTTTAATAGTTATTTAAAAAAATGCTTTCCATTCGAAATGGATGGTACTGAACTATTAAGTTACTGTAATTACTATACAAATAAAAAAATTAAGTTTAAAAGTGAAAATCAACAAAATAATGTTCGGTTTGCACTAAAAACCTTCTTTTCCTCTCATAACATGGATCCGTCACTACGGCTAATCAACGACGGAGAACTTAGAAGATTATTCACAACAGTGTTTAACTTCAAAATATAAAAATTATAGTCCACGAGGACAACAAGCAACACATGGTTGTTCTTATTAGAATAATAAAACCATTTCACAGTTGATTTCATTTGGACTATATTATAAAGTTATCTAATGACTAATAACACTACCTATACAATAGGAATCGAATTTGTATATAATCCGAATACAACATCGGCTTCTTTTTCGGTTATTTGCAGTTTTATTTTTTTTTTAGTTCCTGAGCAAAGAAAATAATATATTAGATTTTTTTTAAATTTAAAATGTTTACCTTTTTAATATTATAAACAAAAAAATGTTTTTATTAATTTATTATTTTATTAAAGTTATAATAAAATAAGCTAACTTGTATTTGGGTTTTTTTACAGATGCCATATCACATTATTGTGTTTCGAAAAATAACGTTGTAAGAGCATAAGTACATAATGACGATATTCAGTTTTCTTCTGTTCTATACAAATATGATCTTACAATAATTAAAGTTATAATAAAAAATATTAATTATTAAGTGCTAGTTTAAAAAGTTAAAATTAAATTAATCAGCGTCTTATAGTCTTTCTGTTTAATTTAATGATTATCAAACAAAAATATACTTAACATGGAACCACTTATAAAATATATTACAAGACAAGACAATGTATTTGTATGATATATTTTTAATTGTTATAATCTTCAAAAAATTGCCTATACAAAACGCCTTAAATAGTGTGTGTATGATGACCCTAACAAAATGCAAGTATTTAATTTTTTTTTTTGTGTACGATTTTATGTTAATTTAATTGCTATTATGTATAAATTAACAACACGAATTTGTTGTTATATATTTTTTTCTTGATGGAAAATCCACATTGGGCGATGTTCATATTATTTTAATTTTTATCGTATTTTATAGATAATTTTTTTATAATTAATATAATTATTTTCCTAATAATATAATATCAGCTTTAATAGAAAATCATAGCTACTTTTTAAGGTCTTGTTTTTAGGAAAATACTTTATGTTTCAATATTTTGCACGTGATTAGATAGAATGAAATAATTATAAATAAACAACATTATACAAGATTCTCAAATATTTTCAAGAAAATGACAAAAACTGAAATAAAAGTATTGTTTACAATTGTGTTTTAGAATATATGAATTATTAAAATATTTTAAAATAATAATACACCTACATAAGTGACCTACTTAGCATAATATGGACATATTCACCATGTATCAAGTATGTTCGACCTTCTTTTTTATAGAAAATAATGTATTTTAAACGTGTCAAAATATTATTCTTATAATTTTGCGAAACGTATAGTGATATGATGAATACAACCTAATATGGACTCGTTGGTCGAACGTTAGAATATTTAACGAAAGTGCGTTTAATGGTATTATTTGTATGCATATTTACCATCATAATTTTATATAATTTATTCTCAACATCAATCATATATATTTTGATTTAAATATGATCTTGATTAAATGATTATGTTAACATTTATTTTTCTAGGTGTGTTGTAAATTATAATATTGTATCCTGAAATCATAATTACCTTATCTACAAATTGTTTTGTGTCATAGTATTTAATCCATATGTATGGATAAACAAATTTTTTTGAATTGCTCATTTTTTCCACACGCATTGCTTCCACCATTCTGCCCTGCATAAATTTAGATCTCTTTTCTGAACTCATATTTTCGTATTTAATATATAAGGACGGAAAAATAGCTGTACTTTCTTCAAATAACCATTTTGATCTACGAAAACAAATAACTAATTAATTTAGTAACACAAAATTGTTCATTATTTTACGTTTTTTCCTATTTAAAATATTATTTGTAAAGTAAATTTTATTTTATTTAGGTAAGAATTAGGTACCAACTATTTAAATTAAATTAATAATAATAACAATGATTATAATAATAATAAATAGTTTTAAATTAAATGTTGTAATAGAGTGTGACACTTAAAACCTGAAAAAGTATTAATGTTTTTGAAAAAAAATTTTTTTTTTATAACTTGAAGTTCATTATAAAACAAATTCATTAAAATATTTTTTTCTAGTACTTTCTTATCGTTTTCATTTATTCAAGTTTATTTTACTTTTTTTGAATGAGATCACACAATTTTTAGGTTATAAGTATTCAGAAAAATATTTTTTAAAGAATTTTGATAAATAAAACTAGAATTATATTGTTAAATAATCATTATATGTTTAAAAGATAATACTAATCATAAAAGCAATTGTTTAATAAAAAAAAAAAAAAGTAGTTTATATATAAATCATTCATTAAAGGCATTAACAAAGTAATGTTGTTTATTTATATACGGTTTATTAACAGAGAAATGTTTTTAAATGTATATTTATTATTTACGATTACGAATGTATCAATATCATATTTGTGGGACCACAAGATTCCGGTTGCTTACTGTAGGTAATATGTGTAATGTGTTAACCGGTATTAATACAATACATTGTTCACTTTTAAGTGAATACCAAATCAACTCGAATTTATTCGTTTAATCATAGACTATTTTTATCTAGATATCTATATTAAAATACTATGTTTCAGTATTCTAACTTGTAGTAATAATTTAGAATAAATATTTATTTTAAGTAATTATTAACTACAATTATTGAGTTTTAAAAGGGTATTAAGTTACCTACTATGATGTTTAAGACTCAGTAAATAAATATTATTTTATGGTAAAGTTTATTATTTGGATTTTTAATAACTATAACTCAGTATTTTTCCATGACTTTATGCACTTATAATAGTTTATGAAAACAGTTTTATGAGTCAGTAGTTAATCGTGTATAATTTTCATAATTAATAAGAAATTATTAAACCTATTGTAAAAGAAAAGAAAAGAAAAATAATGTTTTTAATTTACAGAAAAACTCGATTATAACATGATACTTTTAGTTAAAAAAAAAAGAAATTATTTTTATTATAATATACATTTTAAATTATTATAATTAAACATGCTACCAACTTAGCAATTATAGCAATAGTTATGTTATTAATAACAATTATAGTGATTATAATGTGTTCATTGAACTTTACTTATAGGTTAATTCATTTTTTTTGTATTTTTACTGTAACAAATTCAATACTCTTAAATTCAACTATACACTTAAAGTAGTATAGTGTGCTGCACGAAAATTAAATAATTTATGTCGGGTAGAGGATGATGGAGTTTACGATTAAGACAAAATATTGTACACTTTTTGTAGGTAATTTAGTAAAATTTGCTAATATTCCTTAAGTTTTAAAACGGCCTATTCAAGATATTTTCTGTTTTTTCTATTCTCCATCACTTTTTCCTTTGATTGATGGGGTATACCCTAATGACACTACGGTATGTCTACTCTTGTTAAATGTATCTCACAACTGTGTCATATCATAACTGCCACGGATTTACTCTAATTGCTTTTCCATTAAATAATTTTACAATGTCCGTTCTGTACATCCGGCTACTCTCCATACATGTTTTGACCATTCATTGGCAACCTTTTATTAATCTTACATTTTTTAAGGTTCAGTATAAAACTGTAAGGTATCTATATCAGCCACAGATCATCGTTCTTTCTTATCGCGAATCTTCCCAGGTCCATTCACTATCTATTTTTTTAAATATTTTCCTTTCAAAATTCCTGTTAGAGTTTCACTCATCACTAAATAATATTTTACAAACACCGAATGCAAGTAAATATTATATGAAAATACACTCTGCTACATCGATAGCAGATTATTGATACTGATATCATATTGATATACGATATTGATTAGGGCATATATTTTTGTATCTCGCATTACAAATTAATATCGCTGTTTGCGTCAGTTAAATTACTTTGAGAGTATTTCTTTCATTTACGTCAACTATTAAATGATAGACATTTCTCACTTATTTAAACGAATAAATCCTAAATATACTGAGATTATTAATTGTAAAAATATATATATTAATAAACTAAGATGGCTTTATAAGTATATATATATATATATATATATATATATATCAATAGGTACTAAGAAATATCATTTGTTTAAATTCTATTTATTCCTAAAATTTGTTTCTTTCTATACGCATAATTATAATATAACAATATATTTATACATTTTAGAGTGAAGTATGACAAATACCGAATTCACAATTATATGCGTTTTGTTTATTATTGCTTTTAGATTTCTGTTGCTGTAAAATTATTCCAAAAATTAAACAATCTTCACCCATTAAAAAATGGGTACCTAAGTAAGTTTTCTGTTATAATTATATGTGCATTGAAATTTAATAATATATTATACGAATAGTACTTATCAAGATATTTCTACAAATAGTTATAAACTTATAAAAGAAAATTGTATTAATAATTTAATGAATTTATAATATTTACTATATCATTTTTTTTTAATTAATATTATATTCTTTGTAGATTAGTATATTACTTTTCATTATTTTTCATCACATTTGGTGAACACTTTGCATGGTCGTTCTTTGGTGTATAGTTGTAACAAAATGGGTATCCATAGTATCCCCAATATGCATTTGGTCTTAATGACTTAGCGACTTGTAGAGTTCGTTTTAAAAACTGTAAAGCAGCTTTTTCAAATTTTCTCGAAGCCTAAAAAATATTTTAAGCATATATGAATTGAAGAAGCATAAACGTATATAAATTTAAATGGATACTCGACATCCAGACGGATTATAAAAAGGTAGAGAATGAAGACTTTCAAGTCAAAGTCGATATAAACTTAAAAGTGTATAGGTATAACCGATATAATATTATGTTGCGTTTACTCACGACAACACCTAATGTTAAGTGTGGCTCTAAAAATGCATAGTGTTACTAGATGAGTACATATTTTATAAAAATATGTAGAATTCCTTGAGAAGACATCTTACCCATGTGTGTTGTATTATCTATCTTACAAGAATATAACATAAGAAATTTACGTTCAGAAATTGTTTACAGCTTCGTTAGTTTTAATATAAGATTGAATATACCTTTAATGCAATTAAAAGTAACAAGATTGTCTATGGTTATTGTTAGAGGTGTTTTTTCTTGCTTAATTTTAAGCGAGTTAAATGAGCTTCTTTAAACTGTAATACTATATTATAGATTTGCTTTAATACAAGACAAAATTATAAGACGGAGACAACAAATCCTCTCATCAAATTTCTTTTTTATAAATAACTGAGAAATTGCTCTAATGTAGATTTGAAATGTACTACAATTTATAAAGTAGAAACTAGCAATAAACCCACAAAGTACCAAATAGATCTGATTTGATTCAAAAACCACCATCAAAGTTGAAGATTGAATCATTTTTACTGCTCCAAAAGCGCTGACACAAAAATAAATAAACAATAAAAAAAATCACACACATACATCATAATTTATTGTAAAATCAATATATGTATTACTCTGTTCGAAGTCTAAGATAATCTGAAATATTAATTATTTTTAATAACTTAATTTCTTTTTTTTTATTCAATAGCTTCAAAAAGGCAAGACCTATGCATGTTAGTTTTTAATAAACATAGCAGAAAATATCATGTAAAAATTATCAGATAAATTGCATAAATCAATTATTAAAAAATAATGATTAAAGATAGAAGTATAAATCAAACCCTTAAACTTTAACCATATATTACTTTATTTTTATCATTAATTGTTTCTGTCAACATACTAATAGTTTTGTGAATCAGTAACAATAAACAATATTGTAATTACAAACAACTACATAATTTAATTTGATAATTTAGTTTTAAATTATAATATTTATAATAGGGCGTTACTTTTAATTACATTTGCCAAATGTTTCTAACCAATTATTTTCTATTGGTCACTGTTGACGAAAATACGTATTTTATTCTACAGTGATACCGAAATAAATAGAATTGTCATCTAACAAATTTTGAATAGAATTATTACTGAGACATAATACTGAAATATATAGACATCGGAGTCATTTTAATAAGGTTTTAAAGATATATACCTCTTTTTGGAGATCTTCTTTTTGCCAATACGGATGATTATATTTTTCAATTTCCATGGAATAATCTTTATATGGTAATAATGATCCAAAATTTTCTTCATATATAGGACGCCAGTGTTCAAAATCAATAATAGCTAACCCTAAACATCAGTATTATTTACTCAATAAAGTTTAAAAGTTTAGAACTATTATTATATATGTACCTATACTTATATATTATATAGGCATGTTATAATTTCTTCAATGTTATACTAAACACGTAATATTATTATTATTTTAATTCATTGTTTATATGTAATCCGTAATAATATGTTAAGGGAGATATTTTTTAATACAATACTTATTATATTTAAATTACATTTTAATATTTATCTTCGTATACATAACTATGTAGAACGTTAGGCGAGTATTGTTTTGTATTATTCGTCATTTATATGCATGTTAGATTATTTTAATTACTTTTATTAATGCAAAGCCTATCATATAATTTATTATACCTAAACAGATTTGAAAAGTGTTTTATAGTTTTAAAAGTGTCATAGGTGTACATATTATGCGATATTTCCGTTTTTCATAACATCAACTCGAGCAGGCGCACGCACAGATACAATAATAGATGACACATACATCATATCCATAGTATATTATGTGACCCTTGAGTTATTTATTGTGCACTCAGTGATTACTCACCCGAAAAACCTGGGTCCGGTATTAGCTTGGTGACCAGGTCTCTAGTGAACAATTCCACGTGCTTGGTGAGGTTGCCCTCGTGGGGCACACCACCGTTTCTGATGACGTGATCGCCCCGGGAACCACCGCCTTGCATTAGGGCCGGAAACAGTCCCGGATCGTAGAGCAAACTGATCTTGTCGCCGCGAAAATTGTCGCCGATATTCTGCTGTATGCCCCATTCGGCCACTTCGTCGAATTTGTAACCGAACTTCTGACACTGAAACGTGGGCACGTTCCAGAACACGCGGAACTCGTCGAACACGTCGTTGTACTCGTCCGCTTCGTACGTCGCCGATGTATAGTCGTCGTCGTACTTGGGATACAGAATTCCCCTGTACGTGCTATCGTCGAACAACCTAAATGCATAATAATAATATGATAAAGTAATCGAAATTTTGTTTAGGGTCTTTGATCGTGTGGGCACCGAGACCATGGATTTATTAAGTTGACAAAACACCGCAGAAACCGCACCGTTTTAACCGTGGATTAAAAGAGTACCGCGTTTTAATTTCTGAGAAACATTTTACGGTTTATACTTTGTTATGTGTATTATTGATACCTAATACAAACCCACATGGATTTTGGTGGGTAAAATAAATGGCTTGTTAGATCTAGTAATGTTGTTTTAAACTGTCTCCACAAATATCACGGGCTTTGATTCGACATTATTTTCATGTTTTCAACAGTAGTTTTAAAATGTTAATAAATATTATGTTCAAAAACTATTGGCTCGAAAAAAAAGTACAAGCGGTAAAATTATTGTTAGTATTACCTGAAGTATTTCATTGCCAAAAAAATTTTAGTACCTACCTAATTATGATATTATTTTGACTCAGTCAAGAAATATACAATTAGAAACGATGAACAAACAGTTGTAAATATCTGTTTAACAATGCGTAATATTGGATGATAACAATATTTTTTTTATCATTTACATACTTTCAAAAAATGTGTCATTTTTTTGTAATAATACGTACTTATGTATGGAAAACTTTTTGGTTTCTTTTTATATACGTTTCAATGATAATGCTTACCAATTATATTTTTGTTTTGAGATTTAATCAATAAATTTCATTTAAAATAATTGTTAATTTCTTCTATCTAAATAGTCAAAATATAGTTATGTGATCAATTATTATTAAATAAGTAAAGTAATCTAATAATTTTAACAACATATTTAAAAAAGATGAAAATGTTATGTCAAAATATATGATCTTTTCGTACAATTTTCAATTTGAGTGCTATAATAATAAACAAACTGTTTCATACAATTTATTGATTTAATTCAATAGGTTACATAATATTGGTAGGACCAATCTATGCTTTGTATAAAAATATCACTATAAGTATTTAATTAAATTTTTTTTTTTTATTATTTTAGAATAATTTTTACAATATTTATAAATATTATAAATTGTGAATGAGTTATAAAAATTATTAAAACATAATTTTTCAACTTATGAATTAAAATACATAATTCAGTTCAAACTAACATGACGAATTCTTTTAAATACCTTCTTATTCTTATACCAGGAAAATAATATAAAATTTAATATCTATCACTCTGAAATATTATACTATTAATTAATATATCATTAGATATATTATTGTACACGTAATATGTCATTATTCAAGGTGAACAATATCATTTAAACAGAAATTATATTCTTTATGTCCAAAAAGTGAGAATAATACCTATAAAGATCGTTATTAAACGATTGAAACAAATTTAATTGTTTTATGTTCAATTGATTTAATGTACAATCATGTATATTTATGTAGTGTATTTAACAAACAACTCATTAATAACATCAATATTTATTTTATAATAAATCTTAATTTTTTGAATTATTTATTATGCTATTTATATTTTATAGATTTGATGAATATTATTAGATCCTTACAGCCTTATTATTTATTAATATAAAAAGTAAAAACTATACTGTGTAGGTAAATTTTTCATTATTATTTTTCTTAATTACACGATATTATATAACAAATTATGTTGTAATGATTTGTAGTAAATTATATTGTAACAATTATTTAATATGATTTCCGTATTAAAAAAAACATATACTGTAATTCTAATGTTCAATGTTAGCTACACTAAAGAAAAAAATAATAAACTATAGACGTGTTAAATTATTGTTCCGCTCGAGATGTAAAGGTACCAAAGAAAATTAAACGATATTAACCGAACTATGGTATGGTATACCCACCCTAAAACATTTATATATTTATAGTATTATAAAATTAATTTTTTTCTTATTTTTTAATTAAACATACTATTATGTTTACTTCAAAACATTTTAATCACTAATTTGGAATCAAATAATCTGTAAGCTCACAATATATTTTTGTTATTTTCGTCTTTGCACAGTTGTTTTGTGTTAAGATTATTATATGATGAATCCTACCCATAATTTTTTTTTTTATAATTTAAGAAATTATTATACAATTTGTAATAACAGTTCCAGTAAGCATATTATGAGCGTACAGGAAAAAATAATATACTAAGCTTTCGTGCTATACTTGAGAAAAATAGCTATAACAGATACTGTTAGATATATATTAGATATGTTAGATATATGTTAGATACCCAACAGTAACACTCAGGCGTGATAAAACCTACCTATGAAACATTTAAAATTATGACATTTTTTTTTTATTATTAAAAGGACGTTATACTCCGAATTAGATTAGGCTGGAGCTCTTCGGAATTGTTTGAAACCCACTCAGATTTTACATGGGTCCTCTTAATAACACTTCATATAGTTTAGTCAACATTTAAATTTTTTATTCTGTGCAAAAATATAAATATAATTTTTTTTTTCAATAATAGTCAGTACTCCGTAAGTAAGTAGGTATTTAAAGATAAGTATAATACTTCTATTACTCAAACTGTTCATATGTTCAATGTTGAGATACGTTTCTTAAAAAATAAATGTTTTGCCACTCTATATAATATGCATGTTATAATATTAATGATATATGTATTGTAATTATGAATTTTATACAAAACGGAATAACATGTTCGTCTTTAATTATTTAACTTCGTTATTGGCCGGAATTCTGATAATTAATAGAAATACAATCGTAGACGTGATATTGAAGAAGATACATGAGAATTTTACACGGTGGTGCCGCGACGCTCCCAGTGAAAGTGTAGGTACACGATTTTAAGTAATTAGTAGGAAATTCTACATTGCGAATTCCGACTCTCACGCATCTCATTGTGTTCGTGAACTTGACGAGGTCAGGTCGTAATGTCGTAGAGTGCTATCCGTAAATATAAAATGATGTGGTCAATGTTTTTACTTGGATAGTATTTTGATTATTTTGCGTGGTTATTGTGACTCCATAACATAATTTTGTAATTTGCATTGAACTTGTAAGCTCGTATATATGCATGCGTATTATTTCAATATTGAAGAACCTTATGTTATTTTATAAAACGAAAACAAAATTGTACAACTTGTACATTAAATGGTGAAAGTAAGTACGGACAACGGAGCGCAAACACATACAAATAGGTATAATATGTTAATACTTGTACATACATATTTGTAAAGGCAGTATGTTATATTTTATATTGTGTGTTATTAGTTTCGAATATTTATTAGTTATTACTATATTTAGTTATACACAGTTTTACCGTGGATATCGGCTACGTCCCTTTGTATGCAATGGCAATAATGTGGGTATAATCCGAAGTATTTTGTTCATTCGTGACTTTATTATACATGTAAAATAGTTAATAATGTTTGTTCGCAGTCCATTAAACTGACCCAGTTCCGTTTAAATTAAAGTCTAATATTTTTCATCGTATTATCAGTCTTACGTGCGATATAATTTGTAATGTTGACACTTGCCAGGCTTTATCATTTAACAAGTATATTATTACTATTACTATGTATTTATATTTATAATATTATGACAATATACAAATTCTGCCAAAAAACCAAATTTTTAATAAATTGTTATAATGTTATGACTTCTGGCGAATATCCAGTCCTTATTCCTTAGTCCGCTATGTTAAGTTGATATACGAATACTTTTAATAGTAAATTAGTTATTCTTAGCAATCGCATAAGGAAAATTAAACATTTAATTAGATAGGTATTTACCGGAGTACCTATATTTGTGTTTAAGAAATTTACAAAATGTTTAATTAAAATATAGATACACGTTGTGCATATTAATTATAAAACTAATAATACTGGGTGTAGGTAATAAATGTTTATAAATACACTACACCAATGGATAATCAGCATATTAAATATTGCTAGGTTAAAATTTGTTAATTGACTAAATAAAAATATTAATTAATTATAGAAAAAAACTAGAAAAACTACAAAAAAGATTACATTTTTTTATATTAAATATTTATTTGTGTATAAAAATAAAAATGATAACTACTAATTTCGGACGTTATCGTCTTCTGGTTACTACTGAAATAAAAAATTAAATATAAAATAAACTATTAAACCATGAACAGATAAAAATGTAAGTAATTAACATACAATAAAGTGGTGTAAAACTCAAGACACATACCAAATTTAAATAATTAACCATAAAATATTAGGCACAAAAATATTTTGTGGTTTTGAGCAATTTTATAACAACATATTCTTGTAGAAATTGATAAGAATTTTTACTTTTATTTTTATACTATAATTTTTAACACTAGGCTTAACCCTAAAAATGTAATCTTAATCTTATACATTATTAATTAATATTTGCATATCTTCTACATTAATTAATCGAAATATCTTGAACATATATAATATGAAATGGGTATATTAGTATTGATAAAATGATACCTATTTAGGAAAAAATATTTTAAAGTCAAATACCATTTGATATTAAATATTATATTATATAATATTTTATATTTTACCTAAGGTTAGGTAATATATATTATAATGTAATACATTTTTTAATTTATCATTTTGATTAGCAATGAGCTGTATAACATCATAAAATATAATGTTTGTTTATTATATTAAATGGATAATTATTATTTATAATTGTAGATGGTTTATTTGGTTATCTTAATAATTGGGAGCACCTTAGCCGGTAGGTAATAGTAAGTAATTAACAATTAAAATGTTTATAGTCTTAACATTTTTAATTTTTTTAAATTGAATCTAAAATTAAAAAGAATATATCTCATATTTTTATTAGGATATAATACTTAAAATCAATGGACTTTTGATATGAATAAACTAATATTATAATAAAATCATTTTGGAAGTCTTTAAAGTATTTTTATATAATATTCATAATATTATATTAACAAGAAAATTAATAGACATAATGTATAGTATAATGAATTATGTATCTATATTATATAATACTCGGTAAAGATAAAATAGAAATTAATTTTGAAAAATAAATTTTATACATTATTCATAAATTAATTGTTTTCTTATTGATATTATACACATTTATTTATATCGTGTGCAAATTATTTTATATGAAGTATTATAATATTAGAATGTTTCTACTTACCTGGATAAAAAGGCATGTTAAAAATATCTATAATCTTAGGAAAACATTTGTATGATTAAAAAAAACAAGAAATTATAATTTTAAAATTATTTAACACAGATAGTACCTATATAATCATTTAATAATTTACTTATACTTCCTACGTAATATTATTAAAACTCTCGAAATCTTATCATATACGCAAATACAATTTATTAAAAATTTAAAAAATTCTAAAATTGTATTACTTGTGAACATTTTATAGGAAATTTCCATCGTTTTAACACCTATAAAAGTTTTTCGAAAATGTATTATTATTAACTGTTATTTCTATAATATAATATACTGTAGCTGTTGGTGATCGGGGGGACTCGGTTATACGTGATATATTATTATAGTTTAACCGTTTTGAAGTAATTTTAAATTTATACTCACTTTAGATATAAAAAAAAGACGTTATACAATTCTAGTTACCATGAAATGCTGAAGGACCCGGTGGACGGGACGTACACAAGAAGAAGCAGCAGCGAACACAAGACGGCGGCAGCAGCGATCGGTTCGAGCACCTGCGACTGCCGTGGGTGACGCTTCGACAACGAGCGGCAGCGCGTCATTTCCAAAAGACGTTATGCAACTAAACGCACACTTTTCTGTCTCGATTCGTCTATTAAAAACGTACTCGCCCAAGTTCCCCCACCCCCTCCCTCTTAGACATCACCCACAATCACGTGGTAAGTATATAATGTACTTATAATATCATAATGATTAAAATAAATATAATATAATATATGTACCTACTACCTAACCATACGACGTAATGTGCATTTACATATTATACGGTTATACGTACGAGTATATACGAGTAAAGTGTAGATATTATATACGATATGTACCTCTTGTATAGTACAGCCTTATTATAGGTATATAATATCATAATCAATGATAATATCATCGTCTTAAATCTTGATGGCAGTACCCATATACCGCACAGCGACCACGATAGTCGACCATGGCCACGGCTGTAGATCCGCAGGAGCTAGACACCTGTTCATTATATAGGTACCTATAGATACTATGATGATAAACGTGAACACTGAACAGTGTTATGTATAGTTATATGTTTAGTTATGTATATTTATTTTATGCAATAAATTTCACAGCGCATGCGTTTCCATACCTGGTAATTCGTTTTTAGCTATGCACAACTCGGTTAACATGTTATAGCTACACGTTAACTATAAAACAATGCAAATATTAGTAATAGGTTACCATTATTAAATTACGTACGTAGTGGTTACAAACGAGTGTCATTCATTTGTGCGAAAGACCCGAAATTTATCTAAATAGAGCATATATCATTTGGGCGAGACATTAACCAATCGTTTAGGTGAATTTATAAATTATTGAATAATAAGTAACATACCCTATATAGCAACTTTTATAAT